>VNJS01010605.1:0-29598 GCA_008042575.1 Drosophila watanabei | reverse complement strand
AAAACTGAGGGACTAGTTTGCGTAGAAACGGACGGACAGACGGACAGACGGACAGACAGACAGACAGACAGACAGACAGACAGACAGACGGACAGACGGACATGGCTATATCGACTCGGCTGTTGATGCTGAACAAGAATATATACACTTTATAGGGTCGGAGATGACTCCTTCACTGCGTTGCAAACTTCTGACTGAAATTATAATACCCTGCAAGGGTATAAAAAATTTAAAAAAGATTAAGAACACAAAATTCTTCAGGGTTATTCTCATAAATCTGTTAATATTTATGTAAAAATTGAGAGTTTTTTCTTAAAGATTATTTTTGGTAAATGATTTTGTTATACAATTTAAATTGTTGTTTATTTTTTCGTTTCTTTGATTCCATAGATCTATTTTTCATTGCAATAGTAAAATAATTACTAAACTATCTTGTTTTGTTTATCCTAATTTGTTATAAATAAAGAATTTTGTCCGAGGATATAGGATAAATACTTCATGTATAAATCATGACAATAAGTATATATAAAAAATATTAAATATATATTTAAATTCATTGCTTAATTTTGATCCAAAGAACACTTATACATTTGCCTTTTAAATTTAGAAAAATATCCACGATTTTACACTTGCTAAACTGTTCAGAAAATATACAAAAAATTTAAAAAAATAATGTCAACATTATTAATTATAATATATATATCGGAACTTTATAATAAAATTCTTTTAATCTTCAGCTCTTAAACCACAATTAAACCCTAAGCTTTCATTTACCAAGTTTTTATCTTTTACCATCAATTTGCTAATAGTTTTTCCCTGAACTTTGGCTTTTATTTTGGCACAAAAAAAAACACCCTTTCGCAAATTTTCAATTCGCAGTCAATTTCCCTGCTCCTGCCTTCATTCTCCTTGAGGTAATCCATAATAATTCCCAAAAAAAAAAGGAGAAGAAAAGGTAGGCCTTATTGCATTCGATCCGCTGGAGTACAGTACGCCCCCTCCGCGGATCGCCACTTGGCAGTTGCAACTTTCAAACGAGTTTAGGACTTGGGAATGGCGATTGCGACTGCGGCTGCAATGATGATGATGCCTCTTGGCCTGGTCCGAGAGGCTTCTTTGGCCATCTCCTCCTGACCATCATCATCATCTGCTGCCTGGCATCTTCCTCCTCCTCGTTTGGGGCCAAGGAATTTGACCGACACATTTACTCCTCGCAGACGCTTTTCGGTTTTTGTTTTCGCGATTTGACGTTGGGGTCTGGGCTTATCTTCTCCACAGGCAGCCCAGCGTACATATTGCACTTTTCCACTTTTGGCATTTTTTCGGCATTTATTTTTTTTTTAAATTTATTTTTGGTATTTTTCGGCAACGGCAACGAAATTTCAATGTCTTAGCCTGCAACTTTCGTTGGCTTTGTGTGTGCTCGTATCTCAATTTATTTTTATTTATTTCTTTATTTAAATTTTTTATTTTGTTTTTTATGTGTTTTTCTTTCCTTCGCTATCATCTGTGACAAAACTTGCTTGGGCCTGCAGTTGCTGCTCGGCTGGCGAAGCTGCCGACGCCGACGTTTTGCAGCTGCAGCGCAAAATGCAAGTGGAAATGCATTTTTTAATTTGCATTTAATTTACTAATCGATTGGATCAAAATCGTTGGGGAGCAAGTGTCACATGAGCTTGGGAAATATACATAGATGCTTATAAGGAAAGAAATGTTTAACTGCAGAAACATAAAAAACAAAAACAAAATAATAATAATAAAAAAATTTACAGTTTTTGAAAGCAAAAATTGTATAAAAAATTATATATGATCGACCTTTTTTTCAAAATGAGCTCTACATAGTTTAGTATGCTTTGAATTTACTTTATATTTAAATAAAATGTATACACCAAAGAAATTAAACTTATTACATACATGTTTTGCATTCTTTAAGTCATCTATAAATACAAAATAAAAAAACCTATTAATTTATATATATATTTTAAGTGAATCCGAAAAGTATGACTTAAGTCCCTCGGATTTTTCCCAAATTCGGCTATATTCATATTTTTTGTAGGCAGCTTTGAAACCAAAAGTGAAATTCCCCATAAAAGTTACTCAATAAAACGAAATAATTTTCGCTGCGCTGCATTTCTTGTTGCTGTATTTGAATTTGTTTTGCGTTTTGTTTTTGTTTTTCAGCTGCTCTTGATTTTTTGTATTTTTGGCTTTATTTTTTGTTGTTATTTTTTTTTTTGGGTGCATTAAACGGCAAATTGTTTCGTGGGATCAACACAAAGTGCGTTGATCTCGCGCCTGAAAAAAAAAAAATCTGCAAAAAAGCTGAAAAAGTGAATGAAATGAATGCAAACGGTGACGTCGCAACGTTGCGTCGATGCCGCAGCGGGCGTAGGCGTTGGCGTCGCTGCCGTGTTACGTTTTTGTGGCGTGAAAATAGCTCGAATGTGAGTAACAATTAATAAATTATTAATTGTGGTGACTCACTACGGTTTTTTACTTCGTTTTTGGGTGGCAAAACGGGAGTTGCTTGCATTTTTTTTCTTAAGCTGCTCCCGATCGTATCTCTCGCTCTTACTCACTCTTTTCATTCGGCTCGATGCGAAAGCAAAAGCAAAACAAAAATTCAGCAGTCTTCGTTTTGCGTCTTGCTCTCTCTTTCACTCACTGGCTGGCCGTCTCACTCACCCATCTCCAAGTACACAGAAAGAAAATTAGGGTCTTGGTTGGAATAGTACCAAGATCCGTAAGGGGCGCCAACAAAAGTAAGGGGTTCATAAATATTTTATTACGTATACGTATTTGATTTAGGTAAGATCATAAGCGGAAGAGTTATTTATAATTTATTTCATTTGAATTAATTCTTAATTTTAATATTAATATTTATAATTATAATAAACTTTGTCAAATGTTTACCTGGAAGAGGCATAAAAATGCATTTAAATGCATCTTGACATGATTATTTTCCTCTGTGCATCTCTCCCTCTCACTCTCTTTCTGCGTCCCGCTCTCCCGCTCGCTCTCCGTTCGTGTGAACTCTGCTTTTGACCGACGAGGCAATGTTGTTCGTTGACCTTTCCCAAGTGTTGTTGCCATGAAAGGAGTGTAAGTTGTGGGCGCTGCTGCCGACGCTGGCGTCTCAGCCGGCGTCGCTGCTGGCTGCCTGCAGTTTACGCAGCGCCTAGTTGTTGTTGTTGTTACTGCTGGCGCTGCTGTTGATTTTAGCCGCTTTTGTTTCATATTTCGGCAAAAGTTTCCTTGGTCATTAAACTCTTTAATGCAACGACCTTCCATTGCGATCGCAAACAAAATTCGTCGTCGTCGTCGCGAATTTCAATTGAAGTCTTTTTGGGGTTTTTGTTTTGCTTTTTCATATACTTATGTATATTTTCGTATATCTTGTTTTGTATCTTTGTTTTTGTTTTTATTCGCTGAAGGAGTTAATCGTTATTGACAGAAGTGTAGTAGTTTTCGGCCAGGTTTAGTGCCTTGAAGCTGAGCATTGAACCTGCGAGCTGTGAGCCCGAGAGTGAAGGTCTCCTCAAAATACTTGTTCGGTTTGGTTGAGCTTTTTTTTTTTGGGCCGTTGAACGCTTCCCTGAGGTCAGGGATGGGCTTAAAAATCGAAGGATAATGCTCGAGTACTAGGAAAAGTTTGGTGTTCATAAGCATTGTTTTGGGGGGTTTTTAGGTTTTTTTTTGTTTTTAATTTGATTAAAAAAATTAGTTATGAAAGAAAATAATATATTGAGTGGATTAAGTTGTGAAAAATTTTGAAAGGCTTTTAATTTTTTAAGATTTATGCTTATATTTGTTTACAATATCAATTTTCAACGGAAATAATAAATAAATAAAAATAAAGTATAGAAGCATTATTAACAGTTTATTTAAAAAAATTAACAAATAAAAGGTTTATGTTTATTTTATGTAAATGTTAACAATTTTAAACTTTTTTATCTTTAAACGTAAGAAAATGCGTTTAATAATATATTTTTAATGAGTAGCAAAAAAGAGCTGAAAACTTTATCTAAATAAATAATACTAATTTATAACTGTGTATAATATATTTAAAATTTAATATTTTTAGGTCAATATTGTATTGTTTTTCAGTAGCCAGAGAAAAGATTTATCTGTTAGTGTAATAATTAAAAAAATAATAAAATAAATACAAATTATGGAAAATGTTTTAACTTTACATAGAATTGTATTATTTAATAGTTATTTAAAAATTTACAAATCAGCTACTTATAAATGAAGTCAGCCTCGAAGGACGTGTTGGTTTTTATTTTAATCTGTTGATCTTAAAAAACAAACCTAAAAAATTTCTAACTAGCACTTAAACTGCATAAACAAAATACATTTCTTCAATGTTTACTCTTTCCTGCAAATTTAAACATTTCAAAAATTTAATGAAATGCATTTATATTTGCCCGCCAATTTTCATTTATTTATTTTTATTTGGTTTTTTTGTCGAGTTCCCTGCCCTTTTGCCTGTTTTTGCTTGAGTTTCTTGCCGCAAAGAAATTACCTCACAAATCGTAATTATCATTTTCTTGTGAGTAATTTCGCACAATGAAAAGTAAAATTTTTGCGGCTGGAGCGGCAACAACAACAACATCACCAGCAGCAGCAATATAACAAAAATAAACAAGCAGAAAAACTCTCGCAGCGTTTTTGCGGTATTTGCACTTTTGCGTTAAACAATTTGAATGAAACCAGAGCGAATAATGACTGACAGCCGGAAGAGAGAAAAGCGTCTTAAGAGGCGGACAAGAGCAGCTAAAACCAAAGAGTTAATGTTTAAATTAAGAGTAAGTCTTCTCTTGGCTAAAAGCTCACTCCGGGTGAGTAAGAGAGCGTTGCAATATATTGCAACTGATCTTCTTTTTGTGTGTGTGTGTGGGGGGCTTTACTGTAAATAAAGTGTTGTTGCTGCTCTTTGCATTGCATTTTGCCGGGCGCGCTTTTTCGCAAAAAGTTTCTAATGGCCCGTGTGCGCCTCTCTGTGGCCGTTTGTGTGTTTGTGAGAGTCGGCAAGTGCATGTGTGTGTGTGCGACAGAGACTAACTTGTTTTTGTTGCCGTCGTCGCATTCGACTTTTTCAATGAGTCAATCCTTGAAACGCTGACTTCCTGATACGCATATGACTATTGAACAAGTTTGCTTTGTTAGATTTTTTTGAAGGTTGCGTGTATTTTATTCACACAAACACATCAACACACACACATGCACTTTGCTGGTGGCACGTTGGAGACCTACACAAATACAGATAAATAGTAGTAAATTATGCCTCTTCTTTGTTTTTGTTTTCGTTGTTTTTCGCCGTTGCTGCGCTTCTTGTTCTTCTATTTTTCTAATATTTTTATTTGTTTAAATACACCTGAGTCGGAAATTTGAGTTTTTAACTAAGTTTGTGGGTTTTGTAAAAGTTTGAATATTTAACATTTTGCATTTTGATAAATTCAGAAGACTGTTCATTTAAATTAAATTAAATTAATTTTCAATAACAATATACATTTTAAGGCATTTTTCATAACTTTTGAATTTATAAATTTAAATTCTAATACTATATTACTAATTATATTTCTATGATTGCAATTTTAATGAATTTGAGATAAAAATACTCACTCAAAGAATTTTTTTTTAAACAATTTTAATTTAAATATATATATATAAATAATTATACAACATTATATTATATTATTACTAATCTTTTGTGATTAATTTTTTTTTAATATGAGTGTAAAATAATTATTTTTAACAATTTTAATTTAAATATATACAATAATAATAATAAAAAAAATAGTTCCAAGTATTTTTAAATACACATTTTGCATGCTTTCTTTTTAGCGACATATTTATATTACATAATATATATTTAATACTATAACAATATAAAATTGTTTAAAACTATAATAAAAATAATATAGAAATCCTTATGTATCTTAAACAATTTTCACAGTGCAGACATTTCTTTTATAATTATTTCGCTGCACTTACACTTCCACTAACAGTTTTGCTTAGAGGCCATTGGAGAGAACAATGGGATCAGTTAGTGAGTGGGGCAGATATGTATATATCAAATATACCTACACATACATATATGCACATATATATCTTACAGATGCGTTCTCTCTGAGGCCTGACTCAACTTTTCCTACCATTCCTATCCATTCTGTATTAGCCACTATCCACTATCCATTATACAATATTATGCATAATGGCCGTGTGTCTCGTGTGTCTGCGCTGTGCTTCTTGATCGCACTTTTTATGGCACTGGCAGAATAATTTTTCCATTTAACATTCCCTGTTGTTTATGTTTATTTTTGTTAATTTAATTAGAATTCAGTTTTTTTTTGTTTTCTATTGTTTTTTTTTTTGTGTTGTTTTTTTTGTTGCTGGTTAAGTTTTGAGTTGTGCCAGCCAAGAATTTGAGAATTGGTTGTATAATTCAGAGGCAAGGTCGTCGGTTTCCCATGGTTAAGTTAAAGGTTTCCTTGGTTGGTTTTTTGTGGGTTCTGCGCTGTAACACAATGAAGAAATCACAGAAATCATCATCAACAGACATATATAACGCATACGCCGCGTGCGACCCAATGCGAGAGATGCCAATGAATCTTGCTTTCATAACGATAATGATGATAATAATTTTGGTAATTGCTTTTTGAGGGCATGCTGAAATGGAAATGAATGCCTGATTAATTAACAAGCATTTATAAATTAAATGTTTTAGTGGGCCAACGTGGCGGATGTGTAATGTGTTGGGAAATATATGTTTATAGAGTATATAGATGTAAGGTGCGATTCTTAATGGTGTAAGTCTTATGTGATTGGAAACATTATAAGGTAAATGTATTAATCTAAGAAAAATTAGTGACTGAAATTGTATATTCAAATGTTTTTATAGGTATATTGTTTGAGGTAACTTAACTTAATATGTAATATATTCATATTATATAGGTATTCTAAAGCATTGACTTAACTTAAGAGAAATATTATTTATAAAAAGGTAATGTTTTTTTTTCCTATAGCAACGTTTTACTTATTGTAAAAATTCGAATTCCACTTTAGCTTACTTTTTCTATTCATAAATTGCCCTGACCGACTTGTTTAATTTGTTTCACTCTTTTACTTAATGTAATGTTTTTTCCACCTCAAATTAGTCTCACATAATGAGAGGCATTTACGTATTGAATATTTTCTATTTACACACGTGAAGTGCTTCGACTTAAAAGATCGAACTATGCCAAATTTAATGCACAATGTCTCGAAGTGAATACACAAAAAAAAATAAATACACTTTTTAGAATGAAATCATCAAATTAAAATAAAAAACTGACACCATGAGCAAATTTTAATAGGAAATACCTTAGAGCAGGTCTAAAGTTTACAAACAAAATAAATACAAATTAAATCAATGCCCTGCAAGGTAGAGTATTTATTTGTCTAGTAAATATTTTTACAAATGCATTTATTTAAAGTGTAAAAATAGTAAAGAAAAAACGTGAACAAAAAACCAAAAGCGAGAAGGAGACTTACGATTACAACAACATTCGTTATGCCCTTGGAAGGGGGTGACGATGAGGTGGCAAAGGCAAGGGGGTGGTGGGTGCTACACTACCTGTACAAAAACAACAACAAATACCCTATAGCAATGGCCATTAGTGCGGCATTAGCGACTGTCTACAGTCTACAGTCTACAGTCTACAGTCTGCCGTCTACAGACTTTACAAATCTACGGCGAGTCGACGGGTCTAGACCCCCAAAGCGATGACCTTAAACTTGAATCGGAATATAAAACAACAACAAAATAAAACTGAATAAAAACAGCGGCAGCAAAAGAAGCAGCAAAAGCAGCGGGGAAGAAGGTCACTTGGCTAAGCAACAACAATAGTAAATAGTCAGAAAAAAAGACTATAGCTTTTTGTGGTTACAACAGGCAAATCGAATACAAAAAGTAAAGCACAAAACCTAAGGTTACAATTTAAACAATTGCTAAATTGTTACTAACCATTGGGTGACTGCTAAAATTAGGCAAAAATAAATGCAAGAAGCTACACGAAATTTATAGGATCTAAGTGATTTAATATAATATTGTATATGTACATATATATAATATAATATATAAAATATAACCAACTTAAAAACTAATTTAAAAACAGGCCTTTTGCCAACTTTTGTCTTAATTTATTCACAAATAGTAAAAGCTTAAGACCAAGGTTAAAAATTAGCCACTTTGCTGAATTGATTTAGCTTAAATTGTGACTAATATTTAAAAGGCTAAAAGCTATTGATCAAGGAAAATAAGTATTTAGTATTTAATACAAGGTGAAAGACCCACAAAATTAAGTTTTATTTATACGTATAATTATTTACAGGGTGAAGCGTTAAAGGAATTTATATTAAATATTTTATATATCGGAAATATCCCCTATACTCTCCTCAATTTGTTCCTATAATAAGTATTACCGCCTTCAAGTATAAATCAAATTAAATAATTATATATAAATAAGTTGTAATGTATTATCTCAACACTTTCCTTGTTAAAACTCTTCAGAAATAAACAATTTTAGGCACGCGCTTAGGTTAATTAATGATGTTTTCCCATTCGCAGCTTGTCACCAAACTTAAAAAAAAGAGCTTTTTTTTACCGATGAATCGGAAGTATTTCAAGTCAGCCAGCAAAAAACATAACTTAACTTTTCAAAAGGCGAAAAAAAGCGGCGATCTTGAGCGGAACGTTATTAATATTTTGTTCAATGAAATTGCCTGTGGTTGTTGTTTATAGTTTTTTTTTTCAACTATTGTAGTTTTTTATAGTATCTCCTGTTGTTGTTGTTGTTTTTTTAAAGCACGACTCGCTTATGTTCTTCAGACACAAACACACTTACACATCACATCGACACGCATTGGGAGCTGCATACAAATTATAAAGCCAAAAGCTTTTGTTTTTCTACTATTTTATTATACGTAGCCATGACAGTGTGAGAAGGTCACCATACACACACACACACAGCGAATAGAAAACAAACAATAAAAATAATAAAAACACTGCAAAAGCTCAGCGAATAATAACAACAAGAACGACACACACACATATATATATTTACGCAGTTAATAGACAAAAGTCAAAGAAGCCGGCGCACTTCGTGCCTCTCTCTTTGCCTTCCACCTGTCTCTCTCACTATTTGTCTCTCTCCCCATCTCGTTCTCTGCAGCTAACGCATTTTGCATAGCTCTATTATACACTCTATATAGTTTTTATATAGGAAAAGCTCTTCCATGATTTTGCAGTCACTTAAAGCTTTGAAGTGTGCGTCTCTTGTTTAATTTTTTGTCGAAATGGTTTCTTCAAGATTTTAATGCGATTCTATGCAGAAAATTGATTGTTTGAAAGCGGAGAGGGTGTTCTGGAAAATTTCCTAAAATAGATAATATAATGTGCCTTATTTTACACAATATATAAATAATTAAATTATAAAAAATATATTTGATTCCAAAAGATATCAAAAAAGTTCCTATACGGGGGTGTTAGTATTTTTAGAAACACTGTAAACTCTGTCAAAAGCTAGGCCATCAAATTTCCAGTTGTAAAACAATCTTTTAATTCGGAATCTCAAAAAATGCATTGCATACTTTTAGACAGCCTTTTGAAGGATTTTTAAAACGCTTCCGATCCAATTTTTAAAGCAACCTAGCTTAACACTTTTTTTTACATTAGCATTATATTTAAGATAAATATTACATTTAAAGGAGTATTTTTATTTATTCTCTCTTCTAAGTATATGCAAATTATCATAAAATAAATAGCTTTAAGACCTAGGCTATGCTTTATACGATCTAACTTTAATATATTTTCAGGTTTGTTTTTAATAGTTTCAATGTGAATTTGTTGTGTATTCTATTTTTGGCTTTCCTTTAAATAAGTTTATTATGGATTTCAAAACTATGGTCATTTTGGTGAAAGATTTAAAAAATGTCGGTATTTATTAATTAATAAGGTGTGAATATTTTTTTTAAGAAAATAAATAAAATCAGAAATTGATTATATTTTTATATTCTATCTATTTTATTTTATATATTTATTATATTTTATACATCTTTTAACAATCTCCCGCCAAATAATGTTAATGGGAACACCCTGATCTTCGGCGTTGTCTTGGCCTCTGGCTCTGCCGCTCGGAGACTCGTCAACCGGTTTGTCAATGTCTCGCGTTGTCTCCTTTTATTGTTGTTTTTGTTGCTATATGTATTTTTTTAAACAATTCAAACTTATGCAGCGAACTTAGGTTTATTTCATATTTATTGATTGGATCTCTTTTTCGATTCTACTTGCAGAGGCCGCACAGCAAGCCGACATAAGGTGGCGAACGCACGGGGACTTTTTTCGCTCGAAGAATCGGTGAAAAATCGGTGACTTGGCGGCCTCCGACCCCCACCCGGACCCCCCAATGCCCCAGCGCACCTTCAAACACCATAAATGCGTGCCAAAAGCAGCAAACTGGGAACTGATGCAAATTTGGTCAATGCCATCGATATCGATGCTAATGGCAATAAAACTTTATACATCTATCGCATTCGCTGTAAGATAAAACTCCGCTCCGAGACTGTTTTCCCCCGAAAACTCCATTTACCACCTGTGACAAGTGTTGCTGCCACAAAAAAGGGCTTCAAAATAATATAAAATATTAAAAAAAAAATATTAAAAAATGCGCCCGAGTGCGCGGCAAAGCAAATACAATTGTCAATGTGCAACAAGTGAATCAATCCAAATAAGTAAACAACTTTTTGACAACTTTACACTGCCTTACGGATAATAAATAATAATAATAATATTAATCGTAGTTCAATATATACAAGCAACAAACAATCAAAATTTATATATTTACACCAACGAAACACCATTTACAAAGCGAGGAAAGTAATCAACATTCAGCAACGACAACAAGCAACAAAAAAAATAAATAAATAAATAAAAGCGAAAGGTGAGTAAGGAACCGCCCAAATTTGAGGTCATCTCACGCTCTAATCTTTAGAACTGGAATTCATCAAGGGAAAATCATTTTCATAGGTGCAATTTGTGGCACGATACACCCTAACAATAGGCTATGGCCACATGTCATCTAATATCGTTTAATAATTATATAGATTGGGGCAACTTCCTGTAAAATCGAGGAAAATACACATGATTAAGAAAACAGAAACCAGAATATAAAGTAAGATATTAGTTAAATTAAAAAATAACTATTTATCAATTTTAAAAGATTTTCAAAAAAGATTTATTGCAAAGAATTTATATTTTATGTTTTAGATGGATAACTTAACATTTAAACATAAAACAGTTAATGATTAAAAACTTCAGTTATTTTTAGGACTCACTTAAATTTAGAAATACCATTTAGGTAATTTTCAAGTTTTTAAAGAATGATTTTTCTATGTTATAAATATAATTTTACACTTAAATATTTAATAATTTATGATTATGTAGGTATTTAAAATAGTTTTAAACTGTCTTAAATTTTAAAGTACCACTGAAAAAGGCTTTAAGATTTATAAAGAATTTTAAAGCTTTATCCGAAAAATCGTACACTTAAATTGTATTTTTTTTATTATTATTTCTCATATTATTCTTATTTAAAAATTTTGCGGTGCGTATAAAAAACAATGTTTAAAGAAAATAAAAAATAGTCAAAAAGAAGCTTTTAAAATATGTAAATAAAAAAAATATAAATATTATAATTTTAGTATTTAGATTCCTGTAGCTAAATCAGTTCTTAAAAAGTGAATCCACTGAAATTAGCATACTAAAAGATTTATAGATTGCGAATACTTTAACATTTATTTTATAAATCCCCCTAGGGTCAGGCATTTCCAGTGAAAACTAGAAAGCTTTCCACTACCGCTAAGAACCCCCTGAGCTGTGGAGAACCTCTCGAGAATCCAATACTGGGAATACCGCTCATTGCGTGTTATGGTCACTCGGCGATAGGCGATCGGTGATCAGCGGTCTATGGACCGCACCCAAATCGAGAATTCTCATTGCTAGCCACTCTCGCAGGGGGAAACCAGGAAGTGCTGGGAGATCTGAGCTACTACTGTGACACTGAGAGAAAATAATAAATATTATTAGGAAATACTATTATAGTTAAGAGAGCTTTAAATTATAAATAATAATCGAGGAATATTTATTTTTAACACCATTAATGCTATGGTAATAAATAAAGTAAAGAAATCGATTGAAAAAATTTAATTATTTTATGTTGAAATGAAAAATTTGGAAGGATAAAGGCTACAGTTATAGTCCTAAAGAATCGAAATATTTATAATATTTAATTTTTGTTACTTATTATTATTTTAATATAAAATAATGCATAAAACCAAACATACCACCCAAAAACAAAAAAAAAACTTATGGAGATGCTTGTAAGCCTCTTCCATCTAATTTCGGTTCTTCATTCGATCATTTTTAACCCTATAAATATTTCGAATCCTTTTAAACTAATATAATTTCTAGAAAATAATTTAATTTCGTTCTGTGCAGTTACTAAGTACACATATTCGCAAGTTCTGATCAATCTGTGCTCTGCCGCTAATCAGAGATTGCGTATACGCACTGTTGCAGCTCTGTGATTATTCGTTATTCACAAAAACCGAGGCAAAAGGAGGAGTAAAAAGGGGACGTAAGGGGAGTGAAAAGGGAAATAGAGGGAAAAGGGGTAAGAGGGGCTGAAGCCAACCAATATTTTGCATAAATGTTGAGCGGCTCGGGCCAAATGTCTAATTATAATTCAGGCCGCGGGGCGAATGGGGAACGGCGAACAGTAAACGGCCAAATGGCTAACTTGGCGCCAGCTGAAGCTGGAGGTGGTTTTCCACTGGCTTTTCCTTTCTTGCTTCTCTCTCTAGCCATCTCTCTCTTCTTCTCGGTTTATGCTTTTCTTTTCGCTTTTTCCATTTTTTTTTTTGTATTTCAAGTTTTCCTTGGCTTTTTTTTTCTTGCTTGAACTTGCCGTTTGGCTGGAAAGTGAAATAGCTGCGCAGCGGCCATGGCTTGTGCTGTCGTTGCTGCTGCTTGTATTGAATAATGAAAAACGAGTTTTCCGCCGCGCAGGCGCATCATAACAGCAAGCTGTGGAAAACCCGAAGCGGGCAAAGCAAAGGCAGCAATAGGAAAATATAGCGAAAAGAAAAGAGAAGCTGAAAAAAGAGAAATGATGACGACGCGGGTGCCAGGCGGCGCAATGCTGTAATGTCTGTGTTGCATGTTGTTGTTGCTATTGGAGTTGTTGTTGCTATTGTTGTTGGTGTTGTTATTGAAGTTGTTGTTGTTGCAGTTGCATCTGGCAATTGTTGTTCAATGTACTCGCCTGCATTAGATTTTGCTTTTGGTGTTGTCTTTGCCATTGTTGTTGTTGCTTCTATTGCTAATGTTGCTACTCCAACTGATGTTGCTCTTGGTTTTGGCGTTTTTTTTTTGTTGGTGAACTTACTGACTTTTTCCTGCCCTTCTAAGCAATTGATGTTATTTCTTTCCTCCTTTTTGTTGTTGCCTTTTTCTATTGATATTTTTACTTACTTTTGGTGCTATTGTTGTTCCTATTCTTCTATTGCTATCGTTACTCCTCCGGCAACTGATTAAGTTACTACTTTTTTTTTATTAATCGATTTGTGGTATTTGTTTTCTTCTGTCTTTTTTATTATGTTCTAAGGCTGCTGCTCCTTTTTCTATATTTTTTTGCTATAGCTCTTGCTTCTCTTCCAATCCATATTGCTTCTGTTTTTATTTGTTTTTTAGCTCGTGCTCTAGAAAACAATGTTGCTATTGTTTATTATTTATATGTTCTTTCATCTTCTAATGCTTGTATTTACTATGACTGTTATATCTAGATAGAAGATAGATGTTATTTATCCAATGATATTTTTGTTTGAGTTTTTTTTAAGGCAGTTGTTACTGAATTTATCAGGAGTATTGTGACTTTAGTTTTGTTCAAATTTTGTCTGTGTTTCTTTGGCTTACTCTATAGATTTCCTGTGCATGTTTATTTTATTATATTTTATTTATTAACCTTACCTTAACGCTATGACATTGCTGATATTAATTAATTTCTTTAACAAATATTAAGAGTTTTATTACATAAGTATATTATAAAATATGTTAAAGTTCATATTACTCGTTTATACTTGTTTGCATACTGCTTTCAAATATAGACTCTGAGATGAGCTACTTTTGTGGGGTATTATCAGGGGCTTCTTTTAATGATGTTTCTAGTGATCCCATTATTGTTATCTGATTTTTTTTATATATATAAAATTTTTTTAACTTCCATAATTGCTAAAACTTTTTTTAATTTTCCTATAATTAATTATTTTCTAATAGTTTTTCATTTCTTCCAAGGTTTCTAAATCTGCTCTTTGACTACCGTTTTTCCTCTTCATTTCTATTACTGCCAATATTATGAAGTAACTATTATTTAGGTGGCACTTTTGTAGCTTTTAAACCTGATATTAGTTGTTGCTTCGTTTTTTCTTTTTATTTTCAACTAACGCTTGCATTTTAAAGCTGCTTTCAAGTTTGCTGTTTGTCTATATATTTTTTTCCTGCGCATATTTTTCTCTTCGTATTCCGCCTCGTTTGCTTCGTAGTTCAATGTTAACGAACTTTTTGCGCTGTGAATGCAATGTTGTTGTTGCTTAACTAACATTTGTTGGTGTTGTTATTGGTGTGAGTGTTGGTGTTGCTGTTGCAGTTGCAGTAATGTTGCTGTTGTTTTTGGACTTTCACTTGTAATGAATTTGGCGAGTGCAAAACTTGTTGCTGCTGCAGTTCAGTAACATGTTATGTAAAAAGCATTTTTCCAGCTTTGCTTCTATTTTTGTTTGTGTTTTTTGTTTCTTCGCTACTTTTCGTATTTTTCAGACAAAAATTTCGTCGTCTTTCTTCCCCTCTGCAGTTTTCTTTCCGCTCTTTTGCCTTTATGTTGTAATTCGCAATTTCTAATGTTATTGAACTTTAAACACAAACACGAGATGAGACGAGCAGACGCGGAGAGCGAGAAAAACTTTGATTCAAAGGAAAATTAGTTATAACCGGAAGCCGCAAGGCAAAAATTGAAACAATGCAACAAGACGACTTTCTATATTTTGCATCCTCTTCACCCTCTCTCTTATATACTATATATATTTTTTTGTGTATAAATTGCAGTCTGTATAAATGTAAATAATTTAATGGACGCCCAATGATGCTGCATTGTTGGGAGGTGCAGATGCAAATTCAGATGGTCTGGAATTTCCCCAAAGAAAAACTTGGCAAGGGGGCAATAAAATGGGATGGATGAGATTTTTAGATAGATGTACAATGATCGGGAAGAGGCGTATTTTCTTTGGATTTAAGTGATGAACAAATATTTACTAAACAAGAAAGGAAGCTGACTTCGGCACGCCGAAGTTTGTATACTCTTGCAGATTTCAATTGTATCAATTATAATCTATCCTTATTTTGTATAATATGAATTACCTTCATATTCATTTTGTTTTTTTTTTTACATTTTGTACATGTTAAGTAAATTATAATTTTCCTTCACATTTTCCGATCGTTTGTATGGGTAGTTATGTGATATAGTCGTCCGATTCTTATGAAATTTTAAACAAAATTCTGAAATAATATAGAAGGCTTGTGTTTCAAAAAAGAAGTTTTGTTAAAAACTGACAAACTTATAATTTTTTTATACAAATTTCCCGACCGTTTCCATGGCAGCTATATGATATAGTAGTCCGATTTTTATTAAATTAAATCCGAAAATCTAAAATCCTAAATACAAAGCTTATAACCGAGAGTTGATGCAGATATGATAAAAGACAGTGAAGTTATAGTTTTCTTTCAACGGGTCGCTTGTATGGCAGCTATATGATATAGTTGACCGATCCGACTATCGTTTCGACATATGTGCGAGTGTGAGTATATAGAAGACTATCTGCAAAGTTTCATTCAGATAGCTTCAAAACTGAGGGACAAGTTTGCGTATAATCATAAAGACAGACGGACGGACAGACGGTCATGGCTAGATCGACTCAACGGTTGATACTGATCAAGAATATATATTTTTTATTGGGTCGAAAATGTCTCCTTCACTGCGGTTAGGTTTTTAAAAAATAAGGTGTAGGAAAATATTAAGGAAATGGAAGAGTGTAAGATATTTCAATATAAATAGATAGAATTTAATTTAACAATAGTTTAATAATATTATATATAATTTGTTTATTTTATTTAAACATTAGTCCTTACATAACTACGATTTCTGAACGAAAATAGTAATATTAAAAGGGTGCTTTAATTTTTGTATTGTTAAGAAATATTAGTTTTATTTAATAAATATTTAATTTGAATTTAACTCTATAGCTTATAAATCCATAAAAAGGTTATTGTTAATTAGAGACATAGAAAAATAATACAACATTTTAGTTTAATTTTTAAAAGTATATTTTAGATAATTTTAAGAAACTTTAAAGCAAAAAGCGAAGTAAGGTCTAAAAAGTTTGATTTGCCATTAGTTTAAATATAATGTTCAGTACTTTTTCTTTTTGAAAACTACAATTCAACGCAATAATAATTATTAATATTTTATATTATAATATAAATTGTATTAATACCTCAATTATTTTATTTTCCAATTAAACAATCCGATTAATAATACCCCCTATTTTATTTAAACTCCACCATTAATAAAATAAACCCCCCCCCCCTTCTTCTTCTCTCTTTGCAGACTCCAAAACAAAGCCAAAATAATATTAAAATTAACCTTAAACATATAAATATATATACAAGACAAGGATTTTTAAATCTAAACACTTTTAAGTGCATTAAAAAATACACAATAAATACAAGTTTTACAAACAACGACAAAGGAACGGACTTCGAACTTTTTATTCGAACTTTATACAAATTTTTATGGAAAAACCAAAAAACCAAAACCGTCTCATATAAAGTGCCTACAACAGAAAGGAAAATTTCCAAAACGCAAAAAATCTTATGAAAATATTGTGAAAGAAAAGATCGAACCAGAGTCTGTCTATACCAAGTGTGATAGGTATACGTAAGAAGGAGGAAAAGGAGGGGAAAACTCAAGAAAAACTTTCCTGATTTGAGACGCGAGGAGAACCCTGGACCTGGGTGGCATCAAGATTGATCAGAACTTTCGCGACTGGCAGGGGTTTTCGGGAAACGGCTGCACGCTGGCAGCGAACAGCATTTGCAGTGCAGGCTTTGCCCTCTCAGCGATGCCCTTTATCGACGATGCGCTGCTCTGGTGTCCGGATAACGATGGTCGACTCGTCGGAGGTCTAGACTTGGCCACGTGCATAGCCGTGAGTACATATAGGTTTAATAAATCTTACCTAAAAGTAATAGAAAGCAGATAATATCTAGGAAAGGTTGATTAAAAGTTGCTTAAGATTTAAAATAAATTAAAATACCTGCCTGAAAGTATGCTACAAAACATTTAAGAGGTGAAATTTATCATAAATTAATCAGAAAAGGTGGGAATTCTTAATAAAATTGTTTTAAAATGTACTTTAAAACAATTACCTTTGCAAATTCGCTAATTTTGTGGACAAATTTTGTACGTTATATTCAGTTATCAAATAGTAAAATTATTTTACTTTGCAATTATATGTGTCATAATTTTGGACAAATTTTTAAAGGTCTTAAAAAGGGCTATTTAAGTAGCATAAATATGAAATTTTTTCTTTAGGTAAATATAAAATAATTTTCAGTATGAGATATAAATATTGTAGCATACTCTTGGGTGACTATTTTTTTTCAAAAAGTGACTTTTCACAAAGTTTTTAAACGCTTTGTTTTTAGAATATCAATATTTACAAATAAATGTTTTAAACAGTACAGAATATACTTCCAATACATTAGTACATTTAATTAATTTTATTAATTTAAATACCCACCGTAATTGTTTGTGATAATAAATAAACATAAACTCCTTAATTATTAAAAATAATATATATATTTATATGTTTGCAATAATAATTTATGTTTTATTTATTTAATTGATGGTTATGATTCAGGATGATTCAACGGTGACTGGAACGGAAAACATCAATCCCACAATCCAATCGGCTGGCAACCCCAACGGCAATCCGCAGCAGTCCATCGGTGGAGGAGCAGGAGGAGGAGGAGGAGGAGGCGGAGGCGGCATAGGCGTAGGCGTAGGCGTAGGAGGAGGCGTATCCTTGGGCGTGTCCCTGGGCGTGGGACAAAATGGCGGGACAGTGCAGCCATGCAACGAACTGAGCGGAGCGGCCGCCCGCAGCGTCAATGTGGTGGTGGAGCCGCTCTGCGGCACCGACTCTTCCGACGAGCTCTTCCGCAGCTTCGAGGGCAACTTCGAGATCGAGAGCCTGCTGTCCGATTTGGCCACCGTCGAGGTGAAAGTCGAAAATGTACATCCGCCAAAAACAGAACAGAGAAGTTTATAATTAATCATATTTAATCATTGCATATTTAGGATTAAGCTACTAACTTACAAACATATATAAATACTGTCGGGCTAAGGCAGTGTTGTCTGGGTATAAACTAGTAAATGGATAGAGGAAGGAAAGGAAGATATATATTTTAGGTGTTTAGTGAAATTTTACACTGTATTATGGTTTAAAACGGTCTCTCATTAAGGAGGTATAGTGTTTCTGGATACATTTCTTTTTTTTAATAATTGTAATATCACAAAGAATACATTTAATTTATAAAGACGAAAAAATATAAAATTAGGGCTTACGTTTTTGATAAAATGTCTTAAAAAATTAAGAAAATTAGGGAAGGATAGGGGCAATAATTTATTCTTTGTTTTCTAAAGGTATTCAGTAAGATTTTACAATTTATTCAAAGATAAAACGTTTTCTATTTAATATTTAAATATAATATTCACTTGTTTAAAACTTAAATTTCAAAAAGCAAGAAGATAATATGGAAAGCACTCAGGAGAAGGCATTATGTATGTATTTTATTTTATATTACTATTTATTTAGGTTTAAAAAAGTCTGTTTCTTTCTTTTATTAACTTTTATATTCCAGAAACATAAATAGAGTTTCGAAATTTAAAATATACAAAATAATTAAAATAAATAAATAAAATAATAGTATTTAAAATAAATAATTAAATATAGGATTATTTTTAGTTTATTTAAAAAGCAGGATAGTAAGGAAAGGTGTAATATGGAGGAAAGGCATGAAATATTTTCATACATTTCCAAAAGGTTTTTAGTGAAAGATTAAAATTAATAAAATGTTAATAGGATTTCCTTCAAAGATATATTTCTTTCCTAGATTCATTTCCTATCTTTTATTAACTTTACTATCTCTATCGCTTAAATTCAATTTATAAATATAAAAAACCCCAAAATTTTAGGTTTTCTTTGAAACACTTCTCGGATAAAACATGAAAACGACTCAGACAGCACTGCCGCACGAATCGTTCCATCGTTTTCAGCGGATTTTTCATCATTATTTTGTTTCCTTCTCTTTCTCGATTCCCCCTCCGCTATCCGCTGTAACGACACTCGCCCAAATCCTCCCGCCTGACGCCATGTGCTTCCCAGGAGGAGAACAACAACAATGTGATCGGATCGGATGACTTTGGCAACGCGGTGGTTGCCGCCGCCGACGATCTGCTAGCCAAAGAGAATGCCCAGCTGAGTGCCCAGAATTTGGTCGATTCGGTGGCCGCCAGCCTGGTGGATGCCACCGGCGGGGCCTTCGATGGTTCCAATTCGGCGGCCTCGGCGGCTCTGGCTGCTGCAGCGGCCGCCTTGTGCGGGGATCTGATCAATAACAACAATAATGAATGCTCAGGAGGAGCAGGATCGGGAGGAGTTGGAGCAGGAGCAGGAGCAGGAGGAGTTGGTTCTGGCGGCGGAGTAGCCGGCGACTGTGGTGCCACCAAACTGGAGTATGCCCTGATGGGCGGACAGCCGCTGGCGGAGGAGCCGCGCTTTGGCACCAGCGCTGCCGCCAATCCGCTGCTCGTCGAGAAACTGATGTCCAAGTGTTTGAACATTGAGAAGCGAATGGAGAAGCTAGGTGGTGAGTGAAGATTTTTAATTTATTTACAATTTTTAGATAGCTAATGTTGAGATAATCTGAGATTTAGTTGACTTTATTATATATTCATACTTTGAGCCTAGAAATTTGACATTTTTAAAATTATACTTTAAATTCTTAAAGTTCACAAGTTAAAATTTGGAGTTTTCTCTTCCAATTTCAAATTTGGCGCCTATGAGCAGTGCTGCCAGACTTGAGAAACTTGTATTTTACACATATTTTTAGGCAATTGTTGAGTCTTTAGCGCCATCTAGTGGGTTTCGACCATACTACGTGTATGATGTGGTTTTATATGAATTTTACATGTAATTTACGTTAAAATGCAGTTTTTCATGTGCTCTGCTATGTCAAATTACAATCTGATTTCACACTGCTTCTTTCACACTGCTTTATTTTACATGAATCTGTGTAGTGACCATATGAAGCAGTGCAAATACCATATTTGTTCGAAAGCAGTTCACGGTTTGGAAGCTATAGTTAAAGCAGTGTAAACGTCTTAAAACCTGTACAGTTTAAAATTTCTTGTAACAGTTTTGGGGATATTGGACACTAACTGTTTAAAATAACAAAAAGCTAATAAAATGCAAAAATTTACTTTGATTAGCTTTTAAATTTAAATTAAAAATTTAAAAACTTGGAAAAATATCTTCAATTCATATTACAAATTTTGGCATTTTTCCCAAGTAATAATTAGAAAATTGGTTTCAGAACTACAAATTCTATAATTCTATTTTTCAACTCGAATTTGCTTTTCAAAGGTTTTTTTAATTTTATTTCTTTTTTCCCGTGAAAAATTCCTTTTCAAAATAATTTATTTTAACTAATTGAATTTCCCAGCTGGCTCCCAAGTTTAATTTCTGGGCAAGAACCTTTCCCCGGCGGAGCGTGTGTCTGCCATTCCGCCGTGAAAACTGTGAAACTGTCAAACAAACACATACAACGGGCCAGAAATAAATAAAAAGGCCAGTAACTTGTTTATTAAATCCCGACAGGATGTCCTCCCTAAAACAAACCCAACAGAGCCGCCCCCTCGCGACAGTCAACCACCTAAGGACTGCGACGGCGACGACGACGACGACTGACGACTGAGACTGAGACCGAGACTGAAATATAAATGTCGTCGCTCCAAGTCCGTCGCCGTCGTCCTCGTCGTCCTCGGGTTGTTGTCTCGTCCTGACTGTGCCCCAAAAAAAAAAAAAATGAAAATAAAAGAAAAAGCTATGAAAATGGAAAGGAAACCAACATTTTCGGTAGGGTCTGCCACCACCCGCTGGGTGGTAGGGATTTCCACCCCCCGGGGGTAGGGTTTTTCCAGGGGGGCAGACAAATAAACGTCTATTGACACGAAAGGCACAGACGGCAGCCACTGGAGGCGGGGCGTCTCCTCGCTCTTCTGGGAAGCGTCTGCTTTACCGCAGCCACCCCCTAGACTGCCGCCGTCGCCGTCGCCGTCGCCGTCGCCGCCGCACCCTTTGCCCGCCCCCTTTTCCGGCGGGGCACCTACTTCCTTTTCTCGACCGAAAAAGAAGGGAAACAGAAAATAAAACCCAGACAGAGCCTCGAGAGGAGTCGGAGGGGGGTAGGAACCGCACAGAACGGCCATTTTCGGTATGCCTTTCGCCTTCTTCTTTCTCCATTTTTTTTGAATACTCTTTCGAGGGGTATTATGAGTTGGTTGATTTTTTTTTAAACCATTAAAATAAGAAAACCCTTTTTTTTAGGTCAATTTAAATACTATAAATATTTTCTCTTTGATTTTAATAAAAAAAGGATTAAATGTAATTTATTTTTTAAATAGATCATATTATTATAATAATAATTCAAATAAGTATGGTTCTTAATTTTGAATCGTAGTAAATTATAATATAATTGTATCAAAATAAAATGTAAAAGTATAATATAAAAGTAATATTTTTTAAATTTACTTTAATTTTGTAAAATTTTTATCCGAATTCAAAGTTTTATATAAAGTAAATACTTAAATATTCCCATATTTTTTATTAATAAAAAAATAAAAAAATGGTTAAATTATTTAAAGGTTTTGTTATTTTAATTTTATATTTATTATGAAGTCGGATTGATTTGTATGAGAAAAATGTGTAACATTATAAACATTAAATAGATATACTAAAATTTTAAAGCAATTTCATAACAAGATATTTTTATTTTTAACAATTCTAAAATTTGTTTAAATGATCTTTATTTGAAGATTTTAATATTCTTAAAAATTTGCTACAATTTTGGATACACTTTCCTTAATAAATAGAATTAAATAACAAAGATAAAAGCACACAAATTTTTTGAAAGCTAAATACAACATTTAATAACATATTTTTCATATTTTTTTTTTTAATTAAAAAAGGATATTAAAGCTTCGTCTTATAAACATTAACTTCCTTTCTCCCATATTTTACACTCTCTCTCTCTTTTTTTGTTGTTATTTTGCGCTGCTCGTTTTTTGTTTTCCACAAAGTTTCCGAATGAGGCGAAGCCAAGTCAGACAGTCGGGTCAATAAATTTTGCGTGTGGAAATTGTGCGCTCAAGGTCAAAAGGATATTTGCCTCGCTCCGTCTGCCTGAATGTGTGGGTGGGTGGCGACTCAGTTTGTGTGTGTTGCGTGTGTAGGAAATGTCTGCCTAAACGCGACTGTGTATTGGTGTTTTCGGGGCCACGCACACAGACAAAATGGCTGCCCACACTCCACCCGTTAGTCGGCCATTTTGGCGTGAGAGTGTGCGTGTGTAGGTGTAAGGGGTGTGTGTGCGTGCCGCAGACAAAGAGCCGACTGTTTGGGTTTGGGTTCTACGTCCTGCGTCCTGCGTTCGAGGAGGTTCGAGGTTCGAGGCTCGGGCTTTCCGGCAACCTTGAACTTGAAAATTTCCGTTGAAGTTCATGCCGCAAACGAGGCGCAATCAGTTTTGGGTCCTGCGCCCTAGGCCCACCCACAATTAAGGGACACCTCGAAAAAAAATTGGTTAAGAATGGTCAGTTTTTAAAACATTTTTTCTTTATTTTAATCTTTCTTATTATTCAATGCTACTTCATAGTAGTTTGAAATCATTTACAAATTTGCTCGAAAGTAGGCCACGAAATATTTTGGGCTTCAAATTGGGCGCCATTTTTATGAAATATTTTTGGTTTTATTGTAGTCCATTTTTATGAATTGGGCGCCACTTTTTTTTATCTACCAGAGTGATACATGTTTAGACATGTTATTCTTATTAATTTTTGCATCAAGTATTTTTTGTAGTCTTCAAAAACTTAAATATTAAATCAAAATACAAACAATTTCCCTGATTTTCGCACAGTGCAGTTTTAGAACATCGATAAAAGTAGGCAGAGGCGTAGAAAGTCCCGTCGCCGTCTTCTTTTTTGTCCGCTTTTCCTTTTTTTTTGGCTGGGTTCAAACGCCGCACGGCCCAAGCATTGAACTCTCGTTTTCAAGGATACACCCCCACCGACCAGGAGTCGCTCTCGGATTCGGATTCTAGCTCGAACTCGGACTCGGACTCGGACTGCTGGAAGCTGGCAGTCATTGAAAAAAATTGAGAAAAAAATCAAACCCAATGCTGCTCGAGCCGTTGACATTGCGAGCGGTCGTCAACGCTACCGACGCGCCGAGACGGCTAAGATTGTTCACTTTGCAGCGAGTTCAGCGCCGGTCCAAGGTTCTTTTGTGGCGGTTCCACCATCCCCAGAGCAACTTAACTCCCCCCGATGCCCCATTCCAGCCCCTGCAGCAGACTTCTAGCGACGACTCGCTATTAATGTCAAGGGGTTCCACACACGACCAAGCCGCAGTTCAGCTTAGTTTTGTTTTTTTATTGTGATTTTTTGAAAAGTGCGTTAGTTTCTGCGTTAGTCCGTCCGCTCACTTCAAAACGCTGGCTATATCGAATTTTGAGGGCTGGGCGCTGTGAGAAAATCTCTGACAGACTGATTGTCTATATGTCCATTTGATTTGTGATCATTTTCAGCTGGTGCTTAGCAGTTTGCATGTCAATTTCGGTTCCAATTGTTAACTATCACTAGCATGTAATTGTTAGTTTAATTGATTTTAAATGGGGGAATTTCGATTTGAGATGTTTGTCGTATTAGGAGCAACATAAAAAGATTTTCTTGCTGGGTATTTAATTATGTTATATTAAAATGTTATTCAAGGCTGAAAGAAACAAAAGCGTTGAGGAGTTGAAAACTATTGAAATGGTAGCCAAAATTATGCAACGAAAGATGTAAACATTTTTTAACTAACCTATTTACATAAAAGTAAGGATTTAAAATAATTGACTGCATACAAAAAGTAGGAAAAATATCCTCTAATGCCCCGTTCTTTTACTGTCAAATAAAGTATTAATATTTTTCTTCCATAATTAAGTCTGTCTGTTTCTTATTACAATTAAATATTTGCATTAACAATAGCATTATTTTCAATCCAAATCAATTTCTTTGAAAGTTATCTTTCCCATCCCAGGAAATTTCACTTTCTGCAATTCCAACAAAAAATTTCAACTCGGCAACAAAGTCTTGGCTTTGTTTTCACTTTCGGTTTTTAGAGTTTTTTTTTTTTGGACTGCAGTTTTTGGTTGCCATCCCTGGTGCACAGCAGCAGCACTTAGCCAGATTATTTATTTGATTACTCCAACTGACATTTTCTATTCTAACATACGAATGTATCATTTTAGCCATTGCTCAGGGCTGTGTGTGCACGAGTGTGTGTGCGGTTCACGCATTTCTTGGCTTTAGATTTGGATTGCCAATTTGAATTTCAAATCAAAATCGCTTTTGCCGCTTTGTCGCTGCCTCGCTGCTGTGTTGTGCTTTTCAAATGTGCGTTGTTATAACCAAATCAGGATTTTCTGCGTGCAAAAGCGTCGGAACAACAATTACAACCAACAACCACAACAATTGCAATAACACCAACTACTACACAACGACACCAACTACACCAACAACAACAACAACAACAACTAACGATGTCAGGGGCGTTCATTTGTCCATTGCCAGCCAGCAAACGAACTGAACCGAACCGAACCGGGCCGAGCACGTCACTGTCACCAGCCACTACTACTCAACCCCCGAGCCTCCCTCGAAAAGCCCCATCCGCACTCACCCCCCTGGGGGCAAACCCCTCTCTAATACCCCCCAAAAGAGAGAGAGAGAGAGAAAAAAAAACAAATGCCTGAGTGCCAAACGTTGCCACTGCAAAATGCACTTTGCAATTTTGTTGATTGCTTTGGCATTTGTTGTTACTGTTGCTGTTGTCTTTTCCCATTGCACCCTCTCAATGAGAGGGTATTGTCGCCTAAGTCAGGATGGATTTTCAAAGAAATTGCTAAGATTTTGCCTTCTACAGAACCAAGATAATTCTTTTTTTTTCTTTGATCTGAAGTTAAATTTTGACATTAAGTTCTTTATTAAATTAAAAACTAATAACTATGAATTTGCAAATAAATTGTAAAAAAGTGTCTAAAAGTATGCAACGAAATATTTTGACATAATATTTTTCTAATTATTTATAATTTCTAATTATACTGACCGTGGAAAAAAAAGTTATAAATTGTTATATCCAATTAATTAAGTTCAATTATAAAATTTAAAATTACACTTTAAAAAAAGTAATGTTTTGAGCATACTTTATGGACATCATGGTAATTAATTTTTAATCTAATATCGGTGTTTTTCGATTTTATTTATTTTAAAAACTTTTTGAATGAACTAATATTTTATATTAAAAATTAAAAAGGAAATATATAAAAATGACTGAGAATACAGTAATTTATAAGCTTTTCAAAGATCAAGATAACTTTTAAAATAAAATTATAAATAATAAAGTGTAATATTTCGACTATTTTATTTTATAGCTAACATATATTTCGTTATTAATTACATAATTATTTATTAAAATTTTTCTTGTAACAAATAAGAGTACACAAAAAATTCGTTGAGCCACACTTTTCTTCCCTTCTCATTTTTTGTTTTATTTACACTTTGTTTCGTTTTTATTTTTGTGTTATTTTGCTGTGCATTTGTTGAGCGTTTTATCTAAATTTGCTCGTACGCATTGCAGGTTGACCGCCGAGTTCAAGTTTTAACGGATATCGTTTAGTTGTTGCTGGCTGTTCTCAATTTTTGGCAGGAGCCTCGCCTTAGCCTCGTTATATAAGCAGCAGCAGGCAGCAAAAAGCATTATGGGGTTTCACTCCGGGCGCTTTGTATTCGTTCTGCCAATGAAGTCATTTTGTGCGCCATTTTGTCAACTTGCAGATTGATTAATGGTCCAGTTGGTCCAGTGGCACTTTGCTTACAGCCAGCTTATGGATGAAAATGCTTAATTAGTTTTTGGGCTAAGCGTACAGGCTGATTGTGGTTTGTTTCGAGATAGTTCTACACTAGGAATGGAGGTGGAAAATTTAGGAAAATTTAAACTTAGCTTGGCTCTTTATCTTATTAAATTTGAATACATTTTTATGGTTGTAAAAACTACTCTATATTTTTTTATATAAAGCAAAGTACCAAATGCATCCTTCTCTTACCCAATTTCTAAACAAGTTCTTAACCAAATTTCCTGTCATTTAATTAAATTTCCCCTCATTATGAGGAAAGCAGAAAAACCTGCTCCGTGGCAGTCCTTACCCAGTGAACTTCCTTGCTGCTGCTGCTTTACATACATCATCGCTCCCTTTACATGTTAATCAGATTCAATATGCCAACACACGCACATACAGAACTGCACTGTGCTATATACATATGTACCTATACATATATATATCTCCTTGTCGCTCCTCTTTGGCTGTCCTAATTGCACTGTAACCCATTAACCCGCGACAACAGCAGAAACTACTGCACCAATAACAGCGACATGTAACCAGTTCGGCGTAATCCCTATTGTCTGTGTGTGTTTTTATTTTTATTTTATTTTTTGTTCGTTCGCTGGGAGCAATAGAAAGGGGCCCCCAAGCTGTTTTTGCACAAATTTTCACCTTCACCTCATCAGCGGCGAAAACAAATGCAACAACCTCATAGGAAAAATAGGAAAAGCAGCGAGCAGAAAGAGAGAAAAGGAGAGGAACAATAGTGAAATAGGATAAAAGGGGGGTTCCAAAGGGGTCTATGTGTATGTAGGTGCAAGTTTGTATGTAAATATCTCTCTTTGAACATTTCCAATTAAATTGATAGTACTAAAGACTTTACTTTCAATTTAATTAAATTCGACTTAGAGTATAGAAATGGTTCCTCGATTTTCAACTAATTAGCTAAATTATTATTTGCAATGAATGTATGAAAATGGTTTAAAAATCAATTTTAAGGGTTTTTAATATGAATAAAATAATAATAGGTAATATGTAAGATCATGTATTTTATAGAAAATTAGGGGTATGGGGCTTATTAATTAAAGCCAATATTTACTGTATTAAATACATAAATTCTACTGCATACTGATAGGCAGCATTTTATGTGGTTTTATCACTATATATTTTTGTCGGTCTCCTTTTCTATAGCTTTTTTAATTATTATAATTTAATCTATCATAAATTATAATTTCCTGAGATATTGTGGCTTTATAAATGGAAAAGCGCGTGAAATAAGCTAGGCCTTAACTACCAAATTCCCTTTTAGATCCTTATCGACCACCTCTTCTATTTTATTCTTCCTACCCCTGACTATGACCGTAGCTATTCCACTGACTCCGTCTGTGATTGCATTAGAGCGTGCGCCGTCAGTCGCATCTCGTTAAAATGAAAACAAAAGGCGGCATAAAAAGCAGAAGAAGAAGCAGCGGCAACAACAACAACAACAGTAACAACAATAACGAGGATGATGATGATACAACCTTACAAAATTCTCAGTCGCGATCCCCCATCCCCCATCTCCCTCGCCCCGCCGCCCCATCGCCACGTCTTCCACCTTCCACCTTCCCCCAACCGCAATGGCTTTGAATGTTTAGCGCTGAACTTGTCTTGCACACAAACACCAATGCACCCGCGAGAGCAATTCGAAATAGAGAGAGCAAAGCGCTAGGCAGCAGCAGAGAGTGCGAGAGTGGGAGATTGCGGAGCTTGGGAGAGTGGGAGAGCGTGCGCGACAAACACATTGATAGCTTTATTTTTGCTTTGCCCATAGCGTGTGTGGTATGCAGCCTTGAATTAGTTCGCTGCACCCGTCCGTACATACAGACAAACACGGGCCGCATATAAATACGCACACAGACACACACACGCTGACTGGGGGGGAGCAGCAACAGCAGCAGCAGAGCCGTGCCATATAAGCAAAGCGTGCGCGCATTCGTCAAAGTGTGCGAAAGCTCTGCCGCTGTCGCTGTCGCTGCTTTTGCTCTGCTCCCCTTTCGCAATCATCGGCGGCTCCCCCGCCGCCACTGCCCACTGCTCATCCTCCCCAGGCAGCACCCCATGCGAAATGTAGAAGGAAAAAAATCAGATGCGGCGCTATCATGTACATATATACGCGAACATAGGAACACACGAACATGGGGCATCCGAGTTCTCGCCTCGCGTAGCGTAGCGTCGCTTCATGTTTGCATATCCCATTTTCCGTTTCGTCTCCTCCAAACAAAATGTTTGCTGGGCACACATCCCGAAAATTAGAAGATCACTTTTGGGATCCTAACTTAGTCGTATATGGAGACTTTCTGAGATAATCTAATTTCAAATATCAGAATATATCAAATCAGGTAGATTTCTTTAGGAGACTACCTATCGAATACTTCCTTAAAAATTTCGAAACTTACATTGAAATTATAAAAAAAATTAGCTTTTAAAGCTGATATAATATTAAATTGTTGTTTTATATTACCCTTGAATAAATATTTGTTTAACAAAAATACCTAATTAGAACAAAATATAAGCACAACATAATTACAAGAAAAATAATGTAAATTATGTTTCTCGAAAAATATAGGAAATGGATGTACCTACCTAAAATTACTACAAATAGTTGGAACTATCCACGTGTTGATATTAGAAAATTTCCTTTAAAATTTAAACCAAATGTGAAACATTTATATCAATACGAAATAATTAAAGGAAATGTTTAAAAACATATAAATTATTTCTTGAAAAGAGATCATGACTGACTCAATTTTAGAAAAATCCATCGTAAATCGATTAAAATGTTACAAGGACTTTTCAAGGATTTAATTAATTAAGAAGCTGAACTGTGTCTTTTTCATTGCTACATCAAAATTCAGACAACCTTAAATATTTAAATGTCAAAATACATTTTCCCATTTAAAATAGATCTTCAACGGTACACTTTGAAATTCCAATCCCACCCCTTTTTTCCTTTTTCCTCCGTTTAATTGATCGACGTGTTGCCCCTAATTATTTCCTCCTGTCAGACCCACTTATGTATACATTTCCACCACATCCCCCTTTGGGCTCTATCGATCTAATCCGTCATCTGCTGCGTCTAGCCTTCTGATCGCGCCGACATACATCCGAATCGAAGCACTATATAGTATATGCCACATACATCTCTG
>VNJS01010604.1:0-39046 GCA_008042575.1 Drosophila watanabei | reverse complement strand
ACTCGCACATCGTACCAAAAACAAGAACAATTTTAAAGGGAACTGCGCGGCTTGTTGTTGTTTTTTTTTGTCTTGCCGAGCTGCTACCCAAACCGTTAGGTCTCGTGCCCGTCTCTGATATAAAGAATAAAGCATACATACATATTTACCTTATTTTAAAATTTCTATGATAGAACTTTGTTCTAAAATTGCTTTACCGTTGAGAACTTAAAACCTGAATGAATGAGGCCCTGGGTTAGCAATGGCATCTGGAATCCAAATTTCCAATCAGTTTTATTGCCTTTGTACTGCCCCCCTGGAACCTGTAACGCTTAAGAAAGTGATTTGCATGCACATGTGAACTCCTGCTTCGCACCGCACTAATCCCACTCTTTATGCCCCCTTATCTTTGCAGTGCCAAAATCGTCTGACACACTTCAGCGACTTACTTGGACGGCGTCACCGGTCGTCTCCACTAATTGCTGACACACATAATTTCCCTAACTGGCTGGAAAATAAAAAAAAAAAAAAGTAAATAAGTAACGAGCGCGAAAAGAGAGCAAAAGCCGACCGCAAATTGAATTTACGGTGCCCCATCAAAGTCAAGTCGGTCGACTCTAACTAATTTAATGATCAAAAGTTACACATTTTTTTCGCACTCGGCGTCAGGCCGCTGAGCGGTGTTAATTGAAAGTGTCACGCGCTGTGCCGTCCAAATTAAAATATCTATCTATATATCGACTTTCGTTTCGTCTATGTGCAAGTGAGTGAGTGCTTGAAATGTGCCGTGGAGGAGCAGAACTGTCGGCCATGTCCTGGCTCGTCCTAGTGCTCTTCTGCAGAGCGATAGGCACACGCGCTGCCACGCCGTTCGCGAAGGAGTACCGCAGCGCGGGACTCTTCAAGGGCAACACGCTCGTCGATCTGGACGGATCCACCACCTTGGATGTGGGTGCAGAGAAGCCCACGAGCAGCAGCGGCCTGAGCGGAGGAGGTTTCAAGTCGGAATCGTCGGTGGTTCTACCGGGCATGCATCTTAATTCAGGTAAGCTGGAGCTTTACTCGTGTCTAAATTTAAAATGTATTTTGTATTAGGTTAAATGTCCCAAAAAATAGGGTTTCTTCTCTCCTTTACTAGCTGAAAGAATAGACATTGTCAATTTAATTCTTCCCAGAATTATGTATTCAATACAACATTCATTCATTCTTCTCATATCAACCCAGTTCCAAAAAGAGACAACCGAAACCAAAAAACTTTTTTTGGAATCCCTTGAAAGAAGTAGGAAGTATACCCTTGGTCGCCACTGCAGGTATTCATACATACAACACGCCGGCGCTTATCTAACCTTATCTTACAACACTTTCCTGCCCTCCGGAACCCCCCGGGTTCCATCCTTCCCAGCAATCGGTGCCTCATTCGTGTCTTTGGTTTATTTATGACCTGCGCCTTGGCGGCATCATATTTCAGAAAGAAACGGGGCTACAAATGTGGGGAAACAAGTGTATTTGTCTGCCGGTTGTATCTCAGGGTTTTCTTTTTTTTTTTCGGGCATACATATCTCCCTCTTTCATTGTGTTTTGTTGTCTGCTTTTAAGGAGCTCCTCCTCCTGGTAATTCAATCGCTGCTGCAACACTCCACAGACAGGAGAGCTGCCCAGCTGGCACTGGCATCCAGGATGTCAACCACAGCTCATCGCAGCTCAGCTAAGGTCCGATCCCAGTCACAGCGCCGAAGCCCCATCCCTATTGCAATCCCATTCCCGTTTCGGGCACGCTCGGCACATCCGCCAAGCAATTTTCCTGCCTCATTATAACGAGATTAAAGAGTAATCACGGGGAGGGACAGACGTGTGCTGGAATGGCTCTCCCCGGGGTTTCTCCGTAGTAGTCTTAATTTCCATTCCCCATTTCGGGGTTCTTCTTCGATCTTTGCCAAAGTGCGAACTTCCTGTCCCAACTTGAGCCCAGTGAAAGGGATCTTCAGTCTCGAGTGTCGGGGCTCTCAGTGTTTACCTTTCCATAGTCAGTGGTTGCCTTTTTGGACGTCCGAATTCTGTCCCACATTAACCTCCTCCCCCCTCGCTTTATGGTTGATTTAAATGTCATTTAAGCCGCTTAACTTGGCCCTCTCGGTACGTTTCTGATTTGGTGTTTTTATGACAACATTTTGTGAGTTTTACGCGAGTCCCATTTTATGAGCGTGAAAATGAAAGTACTTTCGTCAAGTCGGCCTACCCTTTCTCTATCCCTGTCTCCCGCCGTCCCCGTCGCGTCGGCCTTTTCCTTTGGAGTTGAGTTGAGTTGAGTTTTTGTGGCCTCCAACTTATGACTCGGCAGCAATTTCGAGACTTGAGTAAACTTACGGACGTAAATTTGTGGCTTTCTTAAATGTGTCATAATTAAAAGCAACCGGGCTCTGACATTTTCGTGGGCCGATGTGCTATGCGGGCATTGGATGATCAAGCGGTATAATTCAATAACTCTTAGCTAGATTTAGATCAGATTGAGATATGATCGAGATCTCTGGGTGGCCACCCTCAGCTTGTAAATCAGAGCAATGGTCCAGAATGTATCGAATTTCTTGTGTTGAAACCCATTAAGATTTTACAGACCATTTCCCTTCGAGGCAGGGGTGCTCAGTCCAAGCACCAGGGAGCCCTCACGCAAATACGAATATAGCAAAACGTGACAAGCTGGTGAACTACAAATTAGAAATGGGAATATTCCTTAAATAATTTAAAAACGTCCTTACCTTAATGGGAGATTTTCAGGCATTTCCTGGATTCATTCTGCACAAACATGGGATCTGAATGAGAGAACCCAAAGACCGTTAAAATAGTTGCACGCTTTTTTAAATAAATTTATTGTTGATTTTTTTATTTCTGGCTCAATCTTCCTCTCATTCATTCCAATTCCTGGACATTGGCCGAAAATATTAAACGTTTGCCTTTGGGGGCTCAGAGGGCTACCTGAATGTTCTTTCCATTTCCAAGAGTTGTTTTTTTTTGGGGTCCACATCGCAGCGCTTAAAATTTCAGCAAAGCACGCAAACTTTGGCAGGGGCCAGGGACCAGGGACCAGTTTTTGGTAGCCAGACTTGGTTTGGTCTGACTTGGTCCGAGTACAGTACGCAGGCGCAGAGATCTTAGCAGGAGACTGTTGTCGCTGCCACTGCCGTTTCTTTCTGGGGTCCCTGGCACTTCAACTCTTCAGCATGTATTTAGATAGGCCAACGTCGAAAGATACAAGCCGCGGCGGCGTGTATCTGTGAGTTCGTGTTACTCCCTGGCTGTATCTGTGTGCTTGCTTGGGCCAAACAAAGCCAGCCGACAATCGTAAAAACTAAACGACGAGGGAATTTATGAGGCCTCTTCGGCCCGAGACCCAAACGCAGCCCAGACGCGCAGCTCGGCCAGAGGTATGTGTCTAGATCAAGTGCCAAAGTCAGAGCCCGGGCATTCTTCGAGTTAGATAACAGAGCAGCAGGGCTTGTGTCATGCAAATGCAGATACAGATAAAAACTGAATGCAGTTTTGCAGTAAAAATATATATAAATCAAGGCAGCACCACAACTAGCATCAGCATCAGCAGGTACCATAGCTACATAGTGCAGGAAGGCAAACGAACTGCAAGAACGGCACTGGAAAAGAAAAACGAACCAAAGTGCGAAATATCCCACAGAGCGAGAGGTCGGTGCACAGATGCATCTGTTAGATACATTTGCCTGCAGCAGGCTCCCGGCCCATCGTCCATCCATCGTTAACGCTGCCACGCTAATTTGACGAAAGCCCATTTCATGGCATTTTTCCATCTCGGCGCAGCGATTTCATGCCCTCGTCTCGCCTGGAACTCGGGACTCGGACACGGATGCGGACGTGGACTCGGCCGTTTGTATCTCCGCATCGTACAGGTAGTTTTTAACACCTTAAAACCCAATCGTTTAGTGCGCACAAGTGTCTAGCCTCACTCCGAACGGACTCTCTCCTCCCCGCTGACCGGTCCTCGGGGGCATTGTGTTTACGCCTTTTGCGAAAAAGTCAGGGAAAATGAAACGGTTTCTTTTCATTTTATGGCCCGAACCCCGATTACCTGTGCGTTGACCCCTCCCTCCTCCACCTGCAGGTTCTGTTTTTCGGATTTTCCCATTTTTTCCCATTGTTTATTTTACCAGTCGTTTGTTGTTGCTATTTATTTGTTTTTAATTTTACATTCAAAAAGAGAACGAAACCGTAATGGGGAATATTGTGCAAGGCGCTGAAGTACACGCTCGATGCTGTGAACTAATTAAAAATGGTGTGGGATTCAGGAACAAAAAGTACTCTTTAATATTTTAAAACTAAATATAGTCAAGGCTTATAAAGAGGGGTTTATTTTAGACTCTCAAACTGAGGTCATTCTTTAGGGTACCCACTGTAAATTCTCTTCGATTTGTTTATCGAATTTGCTTTGGTTTTTATGAACTATTCGGTGCAGTGTGCTGCTGTGGTCCGAACTTTCTACATCTCGCGGGCCTGGCGGAATAGGCAAATTTGGTAGATTTTTATCAGGGCGCATTGTTTGTTGTTTTGGCCACGAGACAAGACAAGCAAAGTGCAACAATTTGGGGCCACGAGCGAGAGCCACCTACGTTGAATTTGAACCTCACCTCACCTCATCGCCCCGCTAATACCCTCGGATGCAATTTTTAAACAAAAGACAAGACCATAAACAGGTGTCTGGCAATGTTTTTCTTTTCCGCGCTTTTCTCTCCCTCTCCCTCTCTCTGTCTTTTAATTTGAAAAGTAACCGAAACTAGCGGCGTGTGTTTTTTTTTTGGTTTTTGTTTTTGGCAGCGGCCAACGCATTTCCCCTCCTGAAAAGAGGCCCCTTTTGCTGCTTCTCCCACACAGCCGCCACGCAGTTAAATACAAAACTTTCGATTAGAAAGAAAGTGCCAAACAAAAAGTGAATGTTATCCCAAGTGGAAAACAACAGAAATTCAAAAGAAACCCAGAAAGTGCCATAAAAATATGCCATAAACGCAACAAAAACTAAAATCTTCGAAATCAATTGTGATCTAGCCCTGTCTCTTTCGGTGATCTCTCTTTCTCTCTGTCCCTTTCAGCTCAGAATTCCGGCAACTCACAGCGGAGGCGATATACTCTACTGGTGACGTAGGCGTTTCGATCCGGCGCCGATCTCTTACGATCGTGCTGCTCTCAATGTTAATAAGATTTCTTTAGTGCACAGTCAAAAAATTGTGATCTTTAATAAATACATTTTGAGGAATATAAAACGTAATTAAACCAATTCATATACTTTAAAAGTAAAGTAAAAGTAATATAGTATGAACTCTGATGTAGGCCACTTAAATAGTATATCCTTATGCCTTTTGCAAAATACAATTTAGGTTCCATGACAGGTCAACGAAATATTTATATATCTCATGTTTATGATCATATAACTCTAGATTTGTATGATTCTAAATAAAAGAGTTATTAAATATGTTTATATAACAAATATAGATCAGTGTTTAAAAATACTTAAAATATTAATTTCTTTAGAGTAAAATTGAACCCTAGAAAAGGGCATCCCAGTTCCATTGTTTTCTCTGAGTGCTCTTTGGCTTGAGCTTAAAAGTGTAATTTGATTGTGTCTCTCTGTTGGTTTATTTGGCTCGCTGATAGCTGGGCTCTGGCTGTTTGCCATAAACATCTCGTAAATTGAAAAGCGAAGTCATTAAATTTGAATCTCGGCGTAGCAGTTGAAGTTCATTTTGGAAACTTGACGAGAACGCAGCTGCAGATGCGGGCAGATGCCGATGCAGATGCAGATGCAGATGCAGAGCATGTGCAGCCATGAAAAAAAAGCCAACAGACTAAACTGAAAATTAACAACATTATTGTGTGTTCATTATGGGTTCTGACGTCCCACATGCAGCAGCAGCAGCAGCAGTTCGTTCGTCTAATTGAAATAGAAATCTCTGGGTCTCCAGCAGTTGCCCAGATGTTTTATTTCAAGTTTTGACTTATGTTCTGGCCCTGTCCCCGCCGGCTCCCTTTCTCCGCATCCCCCAGCTCCTCTGTCGCTTGACATTTGAACTTCAGGCGTGCAACCGCAAAGAGCAAGTTGCATAAATAACTTTTGTTCCAGCGAACACATCGCGTCTGTCTGCCTGTCTGCTGCTGGCTTGTTTGTTTGTTTTTGGCCTTTTTCCTTTTCGGCTTCTTATACAATGACCTAGAAATTTGGCTTTCTTTTCTTGGCCTTTGTATGCACATGCCGAAGAAGCCCATAAATTAATGGTACAACCTCAAGATATGGTTAAATGCACAAACATTGACATTGCTTTATGGCCGCTTCTTAAAGAGACGTACTAAGTCGTCAGAGCGGAAAAATGTCTGAGGAATTTGTCATCAATAAAGCGAACTGTTTAAGCTTAAAATGTAAGTTAAAAGTAGATTCAATATATAAGTACCTTACCTTACCTCTCTCAAACATTTTCTGCATTTATTTTCTGCAATTTCCCAATCGTTTAACATCGCTGTGACCTCCACACCCGAGGCGCCAGCCATCTCTTTTAGCTTTCCCGCCGTCTTCCAATGGCTGCTGCCTGCCTTTGCTTTTGGCACCCACACGGAAATCAAAGTCAAAGCCACAATTATTGGCTATAAAAATACAAGGCAGCAAAAATTACCGATTTCGCAGGTAAAAATGTTTAACAGAAATTGCTTCCGCACTGAGCAATTTGTCACGGCAGCACACCCTCAGGTACATTGCAACGCCGAACCGCAGTTCGCAGATCGAAGTGCCATATGACAGAATGATCCGATAAATGATCAAAAAGCCGAAAGCCGACTTCGACTGGCTGTTGCCAATAAACAGTCAATTATTGCAGACAGCCAAGTGCATAAAATTAAATACGAATGGGCTGGGGGCACATCCAACCAACCATCCATCCATCCATCAGTCAGTCAGTCAGTCAGGGAGTCAGTTACTAACTCAGCCAGTTACGCAAATCTAGCCAACAGGCGCGACAACAAAAGCAGCAATGAGTGAGCACACAAAGAAAAAAATACTTAACTAGCTGGATTTTATATAAAATTGTTATTGGTTAATAATTTAAATCATTTCAAGGGACCTTTCTCTTTCAAAATGTATAAGCAATCCATATAAGCAATTAAGTAATCCGAAGAGGCGCATGATTGAGGTCATGATATTTGTTCGATATGCAGAACTGAAGGCCTCCACCAAAATAGAAAAGTATGCCTTCGATTTAAAACTTAAATGATGGAATTAGTATGAGTCAGAAAGAAATTTCAAAAGTGTATTACCAAACGATATCCTAGATCTTTTGAGTACCTAACTCAGGGAGTAAGAGATCTTTAAAATAATTTCTTAATAATAAATATTAAATATATTTGACTTACATTACTTTAAGTACCTATTTCTCCCAGTGCAGCGAAAATGTACATTGCTGGCTTTGTTAGGCCCGCTTACCTTGCATCGACTAATTCGACGACGACTGGCTAATTTATGCCAATTTATGGCATGCAGCCCCACCCCTCGGGGCCATGCCAGTTTTTCCCACCCAGTCGGGCCGAGTTGTGTACAGGGCCTTATCTTATCGGCCAACCATTGTTGGATCTGTATCTGTGGCAACACGCTCGGTATTGGGAAGACACATAGCCCCCTAAGCCGCTTACAAGGTAATCTCCGGAATGGTCGCAATATTTTGATCAGCATTTAAATGACTGTGTGCGCACATTCACGTTCAAATTCAAAAATAACCCAAAATATTTTGGGCTATTAAAAACTTTTCTTTCAATTGAATGCCTGAACATCTCCGAGATGGTTTTTGATTTTTTCTTTCTCTCTCCAAAAATTTTAGTTTGGCGCCAATGAAGAAAAAACAAATTTCATCATCGGCGACAAATGCTGTTGGTATTATTTTTGGGATTTTCCTTTTGCCGCTCTCTTCGCGGCCCGGCATTAAAATTAGTTATTTAAACGACTTTTTAGTTACAACAACCAGAGGTCGGGGGCGTCTGTCCCATCCTCGTTCCATGGCTGTGTTGAGTCATAAAATTGTTATTTTATTGTCGCGTTTACATGCCTGAAAAGTGACGGACAGAAATTAAAGAGCCCGGCAATGCGCTCTCCATTAAAATGCAGTTAATATCGAAAGATATGCATGATCAAAATGAATTTCTATTGTTTGACACAAGTCCTAAAATATTCCAAGTGTGCTGATGACAACTAATGTTCCTTACCGTATATATCGGTTCTATCATATTGATATGCAAATGCCCAACTTTCCACAGCTTCATCTGGGGATTATCGGGGCTCGGAGCAGATGGAATCGAAACGATCATTTTCAAGGGCCATCGATTGATATTGATTGGGGATCAAGAACGCGTGCTGATCTTTTCCACTTGATATGGGACCTTGTTCTTCAACACTTCGCCCTGTCTCTGTTTTTGTCATAATTTCAACCAATTTATGCACATTTCTCCCCATTCTACCGTTAGTTTGCCGTTCGGCTTATCACGTTTCTAACGGTACCAGCCCCCTCCGAAGTTCTCAAGCACCCGCCTCCCCCTTGGGGGCTTTTCTAGCTCTTTGTCCGCGCATACGATTAGTGTCCGCCGGCTGAGGGACAGACAGGTGAACGAACTTCCAGTTCTTCGATGACTTTTCGAACTGATCAGCTTCATTGTTTTTGCCGACTTTGTTTTGTCTCTGGCTGTTCATTTCACCAACAAATTTATAATTTATTAAATATATATCGCGTAATTTATGCACGAAAACTCTTAGCTAATGATGAAGCCAATGCCCAAAAGAGCAGAGTCAAAGTTAAATGAGGGGCTAATTAAGGCAAATTTATGGCAAAAGTTCTGTGAACTCAGAGATGCCAACATGGAACTAGGTGTACACCGAAAGAAATCAGCATCACGTGTTTAGAAAATTAAATGGTAGATCAATATAGATCATTAAAGATATCAAACCAGAAGAACTAGCGATTTAAAGCCATATGTAATTATTTAATTAGTTTAAGTTTTACAATTCCATATGCGTTTTAAAAAGCTGTTTAAATCTTTTGTAACAATCTGTGTTAAAAAGATAAAACCTAGATAAACTTGTCGTACAAGCAAGTTGGTTTTCTCAATGCCTGTTATTAATAAGAAATAATAAATAATAAAGTCCCGTTTAGCACCAAATTCTGATCAAGTCAGAGTTGTTTTAATTGCAGACTCCACAACAGCTGGGATGTCTTTAATTCTTCTAAAATCAGCTGTTAATTTTAAAAATACAGCACAGGTTCTTACTGAAGCTGATTTTAAATATGTTTTATTTACAATTTTAAACGCACTTTGTCCATGTTTCTTCCTGTGTACCATTCTGTACCTCCTAAGAACTTTCACCGCACCCAATTTGACGTTTGATGTCCCATGAAAATGAATTTATAAGCGTGCCGCTGCAGGCCTCTCCTCCATCTTCCCCCCTGCTCCCAGCAACTCCTCCCACTATTTATTTAACAAGAACAAAAGTGTTAAAAGGAAAAAGAGAAATGTGTGTGTTCACATTCAGGCTACAAGTTAATAAGCCACAGAAATAGACGAGAAGACACGGGAACCGAACAGAACCGAAAGTCTGAACCGAGAGGCGAGAACATGAAAAGAAACCAATGTGAGAAAGAAGGCAGCGCGCAGATACGATTTACAGCTACAGAGATACATGCGTATCCATGAGATAGCCGGCCGACCATGTCAACAAACAGTTCGACACGCTCGATCGACCATTAAAATTGTTTCGCCTGGCGATCGGCGAAGTGAATTTCATGTTCCATTGGCAAGAGAACTCTTTCGATACCAATCCGGAGATCTGTCACACTCCATAGACCACTTTTGACAGCCGAGGCGAGGCGGGGCCTTGGGCCATCCATAAATCTCTCAACACCTCCGACAGATCTGATCTAAATTTACGCTTAATAACAAAAACTTTCGGTTCCTGCCAAAAAGAAGTAAATGAGAACGAAAATACTTATTATTCGCAGGTCAAAGACTTTTGTCTTCCCAAACATAATGAACCCGCATCCGTTCTCTACTTAACCGTAATTGCAACAATCCCTGGGACCCAAGGCCCACATTCAAGCGACCGATCGGTCGATCGGCCAAGTGCCTCAGAGAGGGGGAGAGACATGGCCAAAACAGAAACATATTTTGGGCCACATTGCGGTGATTGATCGTTCGTGCGCCACTCTAACAAAACGAGAAGCTCCCAAAGCTGGCACTTGAGTTCACCTACGTTTTATAGGTTTGGGCCGTCTTTTCTTGTTTTAATGCCTCTGCGAGCGTTGACATTAGATTGCTTGGCCATGGCCAACAACAGGCGATTGATATTTTATACGTGTAACTACAGTGCGTTTCAAAACTATGCGAATTTTACAACTTAACAATATCTCTACCTGTCTTTGACTTGACATGTTACCACTTAACCCACTTTATCACTTAATTTGTTCTCATATTTAGAAAATTACCATTAAGACACTTTGTCAACTGTTGACCGGTTGAAATTCAATATTTTTGAAACGCACTGTTGTCCGGGGTATCTGTATCTTTTGATCTAAATATAGCGGGCGCCGAGACACTTGACTATCTTGTATCTGCGACGGTTGACCATGTGCGGTTGGTGACCAGTTTGTGGGCGTGCCCAAGGGGCCTGAGATCGTTCAATGAATGACCACGACAGAGGTTAATGTTAAAGCGAACAAGGTTAGTCGGTTGCATCGTAAATTTAGAGCAAATACACATGCCGAAAAAATTAAGAAATATATATTAGGTGTAAAATATATTATATATTAATAATGATGTTTAAAAAGCTGTATTATATATTAGATTTTTATACTAAAGAATCTCTTAAGAACCTTTATTGATATATTTTATTTAAAGTGCTTCCTTGTTTATTTGTTGTGTAGATGTATCTATCTTGTAACCCTGTGTAATGAGGCCATCGTTCACAGTTATATCTGTTCCCAATCGGAGCTTTGATGGCGGCTTGTCTTTGAGCCTCGTGTGTCATTGCCGCCCGGAGGGCAGAACGCACATTAGCTGGCTCCGGATTGGGGCCCAGAAACCCATCATAGCCATATCAAATTTCGCGGCTGTAGCGTGGCTGTTTCCTCGGCTAGGCCAAGATAATTGATTGGTTGAGTTGGTCTCTACCCTCAAGGCTCCGGCTTTGGCTATATAGCTTATAGCCTGGCTTTTCATCTGGGTTTGGCTCAAAGTCAAAGCCGCACGCCCGCAAGTGCTGACATTTGTTCGGTGTCACGACTCGGCACAACTGGCTGACAGAAGACAACTCCCGGCAGCTTGTGTTCTACGTTAGAGCCTGCTAGAGGTTTGTCAGTTTCTCAGTTTGTCTGGCAGTCAGTCAGTTAGTCAGTTAGTCAGCTTGACTGTTAGTCCCTCTCACGACTGTGGAACTGTGGAAACTTTCTTCCGTGCCGCAGAATGACAGCAGAACCCGAAGGAGGCAGCAGCATCCACCCGAATGCTCATCATGATGTCATTGATCTCTGGGACTCTCTGGCTCTTGCACTTCCAACTTGCAACTTGCGCCAGCAGCCAAGCACAGCCAAGCAGCATTGTTCTGCAGGAGGAGGAAGAGGTCCCAGTTCCAGTCCCTGTCTCCTACTCCGACTCCAACTCCGTCTCCGTGGGCTTTATCGCCTCTTGCCGATCGGCTGCAGCTTGCGGTACTTGGTCGGTTCAAGAGTCAGCACTCTCTATGCACAGATGAGGTTGAAATTTTAGTAACTAGCAGCTTTTAAAGGCTTTTAACATTAATATATCATTTATAATATATTAGTAGATGAGTAAAATAATTATCAATGAAATTAAGAACTAATAGCAAGGTAAAGTTGTGTTCTGCAATCTTTTTCAACCATTTAGTGACCCTAAATAAACCATTACTCTTCCCCTAAAATATTCTGTATATTTAATAAAACCTATTATCTTGACCTCAACTGTATACCGCTCGCATGTGGGCCATCATCCACAGTGGCAGATGCAACCAACAGTCAACAGTTGCTGACTGCGATATTTTTGTGAAAATTAATTCAACATGAACTGACGACTAATTTTGAAAGTGTGGCCATGCCGCAAATCCTCTTCTTTCCAGTAAGGAAGCCTACGAAATTTAATTATAAAGAAATTTTTGGTTTTTGAGCAATTTTCTTTATGGCTTCATATGGCTTCGGACAGCTGCAAACTCAGCGGCGTTGCTTTAATAGCCTCAACTTTTGGCAAAACAAAAAAAAAAGTAAAATGAAAAAATAAAATAAAGCCCAAACGTGTTTTGGCCGAAAACTGGTTCTTGGCCAAAGAAGAAGTCTGCTGCTACTGCTGTTGTTATTCTTTTCGGTGAATTTTCGTGAATTTGTTTCTAAGCTGAGCAGCAAAGGCGGCTTAAACGTATTTTAGCCAAAAGGCCTGCTGCGACTAAGAGAAGATATTAACTAAATGATAATGCTTAGCAGGTAGTTAAGGGCCTGCCTCCTCTTCCTCAAGATCAGAAGAGAGCGTTGAGCTTCCTTCTCCACTTCTTAATGGCGGAAGTTTTCGTTTGTGCTCCGGCAGCTTCTATGGCACTTCTTGGCTACGTGCTTTTGGCCAAGTTAATGGCATTTAGGCTTGCTACCAGCCGTCTGACCATTTCCGCCTCTGCTGTTTCCACCAAACTCTGATTGACACAATGCAAACTCATTGAACCAACAAGATCAGAACGTGGAAATCCACTCGGTAAGCTGGCGGGCCGACTGACTGCCTGGTTGAGTGAGTGCCTGCCCCCAATGAAAATTCATTTTCATCGCCTCAATCAACAATTTAATTCAATTAAATTTTGAAATGTTTGTGGGACGCCGAAACAATAACAACACATCCCCATCCCCATCGAAAACAGAGCGGCAAAAGAATGCAATTACAAGGCACAGGCAAGCACTCACACACTCGAAATGTGTTTAATTATCAGAAACGATATTTTCACGAGCCACTCACTAAACTAAGCAAATGCCAATAAAAAAAAATGTGCATAAATTTGAAGACAGGTCTTTGCTGCCGGCAGAACCCGCACCTGGCCACGATTGGGAAAATTTTAAGGCAGGAGGCGGCCCCTTGGTGCTGGCTGGTTAGGTTCCAGCCCCAATCTTGGCCAGCAAAACGTTTTCCCAGGCAAGTTCACATAGATTGTGGGCCAGTTGTAGAAAGAAAAAGAAAAACACTGCGGGAACAGATAGTAAATTGTTTTGTTGATAATTTACTTAGCTAGTTTTAACCTTAATTTAGATTTTATAATTTTTGTTGACTGTTTAACCTTTGATAAAATTATTTATGAACTCATAAATATTTGTTAAATGCGATCAGCTTATATTTGCATAATTGATTTCTCTTTAAAGTCAGTTTTATTTTTTCTGTGATTAATTAAATTATGAATAACCCTTTTTGTTTGCATGTAAGTCAGGCAAGTATTATTTCATTACTTAGTTATAACACACTTCTCTCTGAACTATAATGAAACTAGTTTAAAGCACATTTATTCAACCGAATAGTTAGCTGGAATGCCTGTGAATATATCAAATTTCTAAATCAAAATTAAGCATGCCGTCATTTCCTTAAATTTTCTACTAAACTAGCTTCATAATTCTGTCAGACTTATTAACCCCCAAAAAAGGAAAAGTCATCTATAAAATCATATATATCCCAAGAAGTTTGCCAAAATGGAACAGCAAACATTTGCATAATCGATTTGTCACTTCAGAGAGCGGTATTCTTTCTCCGATGATTAATGAATATATTAATCTAGCGTTAATGACTTGGACCGGGAAAGACATTCATTCCAGAATTAGCTCGGATTATGCCAATCCGGTGAATAGCTCTGGAAATCTGGTTTCCTTTTAGATTTCACTACTAAGCGCAACTCGAATCTACAAAACTCGTTTGCTTATTTATTCTGTCTGCAAGTGGAGACGTTTTAATTTCGCCAACTGTATTTGGCAGACCGAGAGCGACCAGTGCAAATGCGAGCTAATCGACGGATCTCGACTTGTATCTTATAAATACCCCACAATTTATGCATTTGCTCGCATTTGCTTAAGCAAAAAACCGTTAAACGTTCGCGAGCCTCTTAATTAGAGGCCATGGAATCCGTAGAAGAAGATTCTGTTTCCATTTCAGCTTTTTTGGTTTTTTGTTTTTGCTGCAAAATGGATGCCACTTACAGAGCCAATTTACACGGCCGAAAAACTTGCTCAATTTATGTGCTGGATGAGCAGAAGCAGTTGCCACTTGGAGATACCCGAAACAGATACAGATACAGATACAGATACGAATAAAGTTGAGAATCGGATACAAACTCAATTTAAACAAACGCCGCATGACATTGAACGGCAGACGGCGGAATTCTGGCCGCTTCCTTCCATAAATTTTGGCCAGTTTTGTAATATTATTTTGGCCATAAACAAAAAGTACTGAAAAATGGTTTCTCTTCATGTATATTTATTTCGTTTGGTCGGAATATATTAATTAAAGAGCCCCTCATTGAGGGCATAATAAATCAATTCCGTTTGGCTCGGCTGCTTGCCAGCAGCAGCAGCACTCGAGAAAGGGAGAATCTGAGAATTGGAGAATGCAATGCCAAAGCCAGCGATTTGCAACAAAGATGATGATATCATATATGTATAATGGTGAAGGAGGGGTGTTGCTGTTTTGCAATTAGCCGTGTATTTGCATTCATTGGGTAGCCAAGCTGCTCATTACATAGAACCGCGTCTGTGTTGTTATATAACCAACTGAGTCGTGACTAATGGCCGTCAGCCTTGCCACTAAGAAAGCTAAAAAAGCAGTGCAGCTTTATCATTCCCTTCCCATACATACTCCCATGGGAAAAGGGGTCAGCACAGAAGGCAATAGAGAGGAGTCGTAAAAAGTCCCAAAGTTCCAAGAATCCATCAGTAAAGACCTATTACATACTCAGCTTTTGTAGAATCGGTTGAATGAGGTTGTAGATCATTTGCCTTAGCTTAGATGTGCATTATCTCGAATTGATATTAAAAACGAGATCTTGTAAACATTTAAGATTAAAGTGTGTTTACACTTGGCCATCTTTTGCTGATTCATTTACTGACATTGACCTCATTTCGGGATAGTTTCTATGGATTATATATGTAGTTTTTGCATTATAATTTGATAAACCAATTCCTCTAACTTTTATATACCCTTCTAATCAAAGGGTAACCTCAGTAGAGACACTCTTCTTCTTACGATAAAGAGCATTGAACCTTTAAGGTTTTGTTATTGTATCTTCAAACTTTTTATGACTTTTTGGAAGTTTCCATTTTTAGGCAGTGTTAAATACTTTTTTTTTATATACATGCATACCTCGCGTAACAAGTGGAATTTTAAGTATGGGGAGAAGAAAATAGAGGAAAAGGTGTTGAAAATAATAAAATAATAAAAAAGAACCTCTGAATGGGATTTACATTTAATTTGAATTGAAATTCTTCACCAAGGCAAGCCTGTTGAATCATCAACATAAAACAAATGATGATGATTAACTCAAACTTCCCCAAAGATTCACTAAATACAATGACTAAAAGTGAATGAAAATCCATATTAAATACTCTTATAATCTTTATGATTTTGGATTGAATCATTCTGTCTTTTTATTGATTATATATTTATGAACAATTTTACACAATTTATTCACGCATGATTTCATGCTCTCGAAGATGTGGCAGTTGAACCCGAGTTCAAGTTCACTCGCCGACGGAGGCAAAATATAATTAAAAATTATTATGTCACGCAATGTTTACGAATGTTTGTAGCGCTCATTGCGCAATTAATGAACGCTTCGATTTCTATATGCACAGTTTGTATAATAAATGAAAATCAAAATTGACGTAATGTGTTTTTGATTGAACATTTTGGGGCACGGCGGTTGCAATATCGATATTTCCCATTCAAAGCGCCGCGTGAGTTGCCAAATCTACGAAAACTACAAGCAATTTATGAATGAATAGCGCTAAATTGGCGTGTTAATGAACAACAACAAGCCGCAGCCAATAGCAACAATCGTCTTACTGAAACTGTAAAAATAATTTTTCAACAACTTTTCGCAATAACGCCGAATATTTTCGTGTTCGAATTTCAGCTGATTTCTGCCATCGCAAGTCAGCGTCGCGCTTGACCCCAAAATGAGACTTTTAAATTGATTTTCATTATTGCTTCGACTTGTTGAACTCAATCAATTAACTAGAGATAACTCGATGTGGGTGTCAGCACTGGCAAATTGTCGCTGAACGAAAAAAATTGAAAGAAATACAATTGCTTTAAAGGGGGACGGGTCAACAGAGATGGCCTTTTTCTTTTGCTTCCTTCATCAAAACTAATATTTTCTTTCTTCTTTCGTTGCAGGTAAACATCGCAAACATTTTCCCCTTGGTCGTCGTGGTTGCACATACACTCGTAGCCACAGGGAAAAGCTGAAAAACTGCAAAATTATTCATTAGCCAAGTGCCAAAAGCGTATTCAAATTAAGTTGCTCAAGCGAAAACCAAAACCGAAACATGTGTCAGCCATGTCAATGCGTTGGCCCAAAGACCGGGCCGTGGTGGTAAGGCAGCGGTGGCTCAAATGCATTTGCCATTTGGCCAAATGCTGGTTTTTTTCACGTCCCAAAAAACGTACCTCCAAATCCTTGCCCCAAAGAGATGATTTCCCCCGCTCTGAGCTAAGCTTGACTCTTACCAATTTGCCGGCGGAAATTTCATAATCGTAGTAAAATGAAAATGTTACATTTCATGAAAATGTATTATTATGTCCATCATAAAAATGTCATTGAATGACACTTGCTGTGGTCCTACGCCTACGCGGATTATTTTGACAGCAGCAATTTCCCCCCTTAAATTTTCCCCATTCACCGCCTTGCCCTCTGCTAATTTTTGTTGATTTAGGCAACTTTTCATTTTCGGCTTGGCTGCAGTTATAGAGAAATCAAGTAGTAACTTAATAAAAGTGAAAATATCTTAGAGTTTGAATTTAATCATTTTGCTTTGGCTCTCGTTTCGTCTGAACTGCAGAGTCGACGTGCGATCGCAATTATTGCCACACTTTGCGGCCATTTCCGCTTGGCTGGAACGGAACGGTGCGGTTGCGGCACGGAAACACATTCTAGTTAACCGTGGCTCCATCTCGATGGGGAAGTGCCTAATTAGATTGGGATTAATGGTTAACAGTTTTTCTCTTGCTTGCTTAATTGGTAGGAAGATATCATCTTCAAGGTTTTAAGAAAAGTAGTAAATCTTTGGAGTACTTTTTGGAATTGCTGTTATTTTTCAATACAATGGGGGAAACGAAAATCAGTAATGGCCTTGTTTAAAGTTTAGAATTTACAATGATCCGAATATTATATAAATTAGTTGATACACAAATTATAATTATATTAAATTATAAAGGGAAAAGGTGTTATTCGAAATTTCCTTCGAGTATTTTTAGTCCTTAAAGTATACCTTATTGGTAATTCACTTTGATAGGATTTCTTGATTAATAGCAAATGATTCTACTTAAAATATAATTGAAAAACTATTATGATAAATAGGTTAATTCTTATAAATTTAATTCTTAAAGAAAATGTTATGAGACTTTGATAAAGATATTTAAATACAAGAAGCTCCCTATAAAAATGGCTATAAAATATATATTTTTTTAAGTATATTTTTAAATTCTTCTTTCTTGTAAAACACTGCCATTTTGAAGTTAAGTACTCTTATTACACCTGTAAGGTACCCAAGTACTGCATAATCTCAGCCCACTTCCATGGGTCTTGGCCCATGAGTACTTCCCCTACTGTCCTCCATTCGCGACTCTTGCGAAAAGTGCAACATTTACTCCACAACGCCCATTACCTGCCGGCTGCTGGGCCCAAGCACCGCTCACTTTGAAAGCTCGATTCCTTCTTTTCGAGTACTCGAAGTGCTGCTTTGGTTCTTTGTGAGTCTCTTTTTGTTTTGGGTAATTAAAAGCAGCGTTCAAAGTGCAACTGCCGTGGGTTGCATTTACATAGACATGTGTTCAAACATTTGCGTTTCGCTCTCTTGGCCGACAAGTGTTGTCGTTGTCGTTGTCGTTGTTGGTGTTGCCTCCATGTGGGCGTTTCAATTTAAACAAAATTTCCAGTCTACGGGCAACGGTTTAATGGCATTAACAATATATAGACAAGACACGCCCAAGCCAACGGCCGGCTGACAGACTGACAGAGTGACTGAGTGACGGAGTGACCTACTGCACTCAAATGTTCGGCGACATTTTGCACTCACTCAGAGCCACAGTCGAGACTGAAACAAATTCTGACACCGAAATTCGCTACGCATTTTCAGGGAATCATTAATTAGTCAGAGCGGGAAAGTTTTTTTTGTTGTATTTTTCTTACCTTACATTAGTTGGTGAAAGTCTTGAATTGGAATCCAGTTCAGTTCGGGATCGTGGGTCAGGCCTAGCTTCATTTTTCATAATTACAAAATCGAATCGTACATTACCTTGAGCTCAAACTGCCAAAGCGAAAAGAGTTGATGCATCTCTCAAGTATTTTTCACATTCAATGCTCTGAAGAGCTTTCAAGCCTCTGTGGACGATATATACATATATTTTATGAGGTAATACCCTGGGAAATATGATTGATATTCGAGGGGGATGTTGGGATATGGTTAGAGCTTTAAATTTCAAGATAAATGTTATTAAAATGATTTATGTTTCGTGTTCATAAATACTTCTTAAGTCTGCCTTATGTGCATCTGAAAATTATGTTGAATTTGTACTGAACTTATTTAGTAATACATTCCGTAAGACTTACACAGTACCAATTGGCCAGAACGACTCCGTTGCCTTGTCTTGCCGCATTCTTTTGCTCTTTTCCATTGTATTTTTTCCAAAATGCACTTCAAGCTGCAAGTTTTGAAGGCTCAAGTGGCACTGGAGTTGTCAGCTGTGTGCCAGCACAGTTGTTGTGTGGCGGCTGCAAATGCTGCAGCTGCGGTTTCTTGGAGGTGGCCCGATCCAGTCCGATCTTGGCTCAAATCGGAATCCGAATCCGAGCGGGTCTTGAGGCCATTAGAAGCGCATGTCTGCGGCCGTGTCGACAACAATCAATTGCCTGTGAGCGCATTTTATTGGCGTCATCAAATTGCCTTTCCGTGGAAATCCGCATTGCGAGTCGACTTTCCACTAGAACTCCGCAAGCCAAAATGGTCATCATCATAATCGTAATGGTACCGATGATCATCTGGGAGACTTGGCCATAAATACGAACTGACATTGCTGGGCAGCATCTCGCGGGCCGCCGCGTCTGCCCGCATTTTCATCTTAGGGAGGGGAAAAGAAAATCCCCAGCTCCCCGATGCAAGTCGAAAAAGCAAAATTAATTGTTCAAACATACTCAAACATAGCCGATCGATGGAGCTTCAGACTCGCAAACGCGCACACCTTTCAAGGAAGCATTTTCCGAGCTTTCCACATACGAGTCACCGAGTCGCCGAGTCGAGTGTGTGTTTGCTTTATTTCTTCCTTTATTTGCACGATTTTTGCCATATTTCTCCCCGTCTTTGGATCACGATCCAGGCAAGTACCTCCTCCCCGGAATGGTGGCGACATTGTGACGTCGTCGTGTTCGCTGGCAGATTATGATCAACGTATATATAGCACACGGACAGCCGCATATATGCACATATATATTCCCTGCCCGAGTCTTTCCTTTAACCATGACAGCAAAATATTTCCGTTGCTGCCTGCTGCCATGTGTGAAAATATTTATTTTCCAGCAGAGCTCATGCGGGCCTCCATTTAATGGAAGGGCCTTGGGAGGGAGGCTAAAGCCTGGCCTGCCTGCCTCCCAATCGGAACAAACAAATCTCAGCAGATGCGTTTTATTTCTCATCGGTTCTTAAGTGTGTTTGGGCAAGACTTCAAATGGGTAATATGACTTGAAAGCCGTTAAATCAATTGAAGAAGTTAAGGCTTAATGGGAATGGTCTTGCTGAACTAGATTCTTCACGAGCTTCAATCAAGACTGATCGATTTTTGAGGAATTTGAATAGAAATTGGGCGAGATTGTAGCATTTAATTTTGATTTTTAAGGGTCTTAATCTTAAGTCTCTTTTATGGTTAAATAATTGGGTTGAAAAAACAGCCAGAACACTATTTGAAAGTAGGTTGAATAAGCACTTTTGATTTTTCCATCGACTTGTATTAACCACATTCATTAACAACTTTTGGCCAACCCACCAAGAACTTGGCAGTTAAACTTTGGCCTTTTAATGAATTATATTTTCAGCTTATTTAATTGCAAATATGTGACCGTTTCGGACCTTGTTTGATTTACAAATTGCAGTATTTTGCAGCGGGCTTAACTTGAGATCTCTGGGAAGAGGAGAGGCATGAAATTCTCATAGCAATAATTATGCTGGTGTTGCAAGTTGCAAGTTGCAAGTTCTGCCAAGGGGTTTTTTTTCCTACATTTTCTGTGTGTGTTTTTGTCTCAAGTTTTGAGCCTCTGATTGGACTTTTTGTGGCACTGTCTGTTTGTTTCTTGTCTGCTCGGAATTCGGTCAAGTACTCTTGGCTGGTTTTGTTCGATTTGATTTGTGTGACATGTGGAAGCTGTCGGCTGCCGCATTATTGACACTTTATCTCCGAAAAAAACAAGGTCCAAGTCCAGCCCGCCTTGTTGCATATGCATGAGTGGAATCCACAAAATCCACAGAAAAAACGGTGGCAGAAAATGCAACTTTCTACGCATTTGTTACAGTTTGTATCGCTTGCCGCTTATCATTCGCTCAAAAATTTAATTATTTCGCCTGTCAGTCAGCCAGTTAGTCCCAAAAGAAAGAAACGTAAAACATTTTTTAATGAGCCGCCGACCGCAGCAGCTACCGATGTCGACCTTAAAAAGAAAGTCAAGCGACATGTCTGTCTGGGGCTACCTTGGCTAACATTGGACTTCGTGCCAACATGTTTCTGCTGTTTGCTTTGTATTTTGTATTTTGTATTTTCTTGGCTCTCCCCTGGAGTAACTCTACTCCTCAGCTCGATGACTCTGCTCATTTGTGCATCAGGGTTTTCTGTACATATCTTTTTTGTTTGTGAAATTACGGAAGCTGTCGCTGTCGAAGTTGTTACTCTCATTTTTGGTAAAAGAAAAATTTCCAGCTACCGTTTGTCAAACAATTTCTATGGCGATGCCAAAGACAGGATAACCATCATAATTGATTGAACCAGGTCTCAGAGCGCGAACAGAAGAAGCAACAAAGGTTTTTTGTCTGTCTGATTCAGGGGTTTTGGTAAACCTAACCTCGTGGAAGTCGCTTTTGTGGCTTGCAAATGGGCAACAAGCAGGCAATAAATAAACCTTTTATCACCCAGTGTCCATCGGCAGTGGAGGAAGCTAGCTGCTTCCATACAAATACCTAATTATATTTCACACACAAGAATTTCAATTGCCCTCGAGGGTTAACGCTTGGAGTTAGCTTTCATTCAGCACTAGATCGGCAGATTAATATCTCTGTTGAACTGGGTGATATTTGTTGTTAAAAGAAATGATATATTTTGTTTTTTAATCCTTGTATTGGTAAATAAATTCTTAAAAGCAAAACGGTGCTACGAATACTTACTACAGTTTTGAAATCCCTTCAAAAGGTGTCTAAAAGTATGCAATACATTTTTAAAGGTGCTGAAATCAGTGTAAATTTGTTTTTATTTAAAAATCTGTCTAAATGTATATTTTTGTTTACAAGGCAAAAACGTTTAGCATTATTTAAGGCCCATTTTAAAGGACTTCATGGATCATCTGTAGCATCCCTGAATGGTAGAGTGCATGCTATAAGGTGCAAACAATTAGAAAATTTAAAAATCTTATGGTAATTTTTTCACAGTGCCCAATTTTTTTTGCAATTATTTGTAGCTAATTGAACAACCCGCTGACATTATCGGGCACTTTCGCCACAAAAACCAAGAGAAGCTACCGAACAGCCAACGGGCTGTCAACTTCATTAGATTTCATTTCAACAAGAAATATCATTGAAAACATTAAACGCCTCTGAATAAATTCAAATTAATTGATAAAACGCAGAAAACCGGAATGCTGTGGCGACACGTAAAAAAGAGAGAAACAAAATTATCGCCACGTTTTGTGGCTATCGAGGCAGCCAGCGTTTAGCTTGGCCAATTTGCAGACCAAAAAGTGCAACCGTTTCGAGGGGGGGGGGGGGGAGGGGGGGTTAGCCTAAGTGGACTGCAACCGCTCCGGGGAGCTGGATTTTCCTCGGGCTGCTTGCGCATGCGTCGCGCGGTATTGCGCAAGTTCACAAGTCCCGAGTGCAGTGTCCACTCTACATCGGAGACAGTGGTGGGTTAAAGGGGGTTTTTAGGGGTTTAGAATTTCCTGGAAATTATTGAATATATTTTGAAATTGAAAAGAAAGTTTATTTCTAACAAGAAAGGAAGCTGAATTCGGGGAGCCATAATTTTGTATACTTTTGCAGTTTTAAAATGATCATAACTTCGTCAAAAATGCATTAATTTCAATTTCCGTGTTAGTTTTGATTCCATTAACAAATCTGCATACTGAATTTAAAATTAAAAAAAAATTAAAATTTTTCTCAAATTTTAGCAATTTTAACGATGTAACCCCCCTATAAAATTTTCAAAAAATGTATACATTTTTGTTCTTTCCAAACATGATTTGGTTTACTCCACTTTTGATGCTAACAAAAATATATATGATTTATAGGGTCAAAAATGATGCCTTTATTGCGTTTTAAGCTTCTGACAAAAATTAGAATACCCTGCAAGGGAATAAAAATGATGATTTTCTTACGATATTCGGATCCAAGGGTACTCACTAGGTTTATTAAAGAAGTTTAATATTCACTACTAGTTTTTTAAAACCCTTAAAAATGCGTCTAAAAGTATGAAATGCTAGTTTAGTGGTGCCAAATGTAGTGTAAATTATGTTTTTTACAGTTTAAAATTAGTTTTGAACAATATTTGATGGCTTTTAAAACCTTTATGCCCCCGATATTTTATGTTGTAAAACAATAATTTCTCGGAGATCTATATTCTTTACCATAAATTGAAATAAGTTAATTTTAATTTATTAAATCAAAAACTATTTTTTTTTAGATACCTTTCAAGATCCGCCCTTGAAAATATTTCCGCATACGCCTCTGTGCACAGCATTCGAGTTTTTTGCGTGGCGTGTGTTTAACTGTTTAGCAGATTTTGTCGCATTTTTTTGCCGTGCAGGTATTTGTTTTCACAGAGCAGTGCTGCTGCTGTGGCTGGCTGCAGTCTCTGCTGTGCTACCCAAACTCCCCTTTGGGTATCCTGCTCTATCAATGGCTCTATTTGATGTAAACCGCCTCGCCGGCTCTTTGAGCCATTTGAACTTTTGGCTTTTTGTGTTAAGCTTGGCTTTTTTCGGGGGCTCCACAGCATTGCCCCATTCACCCACCATGGGGCATGTTTTATTTGATATTTCTTTATTTTTTTATTTTCTACTTACCAAAATGCTACGACATTTCGTCATGCTAATCAGCATGGAGTCACTCGTTGGCTAATTGGCTTAGACGGGCTCAGTCTCTGTCTTGGACATGGCTTTGGATTCGGACAGGGATTTGGAGGCGGTCGCTCAGTCGGTCGATGTGCGTATCAGATTACTTGACATATTGCAAAATTAGATTTATATATGGTTAGATGGGCTGAGGAATTGTGAAACTGACGCGAGAGCATGATTTACTTTCTTGAAATTAAATGATCTTAGGTTTGTTTATAAATAAAGAACTAAATGTAGCCAAAGTTTGGCTGTAATCGTTTTCCCTAATGAGCTAAGCAGGCATTAAAATTAAGTACTAAATCCCAGGGCCAGGCTATAAAAATTGAGTATCCCATTTAATAAAGCTGAGGGCTAGTTTTTCTCTAATGAAGCAGAGATAGCTGGCTAAGGCAGTAAAGTGTGTATTAAATTTGTAATTTGCTCACTGATATCTGGGAGATCGAGTTCTCAGCGGAGGATTATTTGCGTCAAGAGTTTCCTACTCAGACCCCCTAGACTGATTGAATTTCGATGTAGTTCTCTCAATCGAGTCCAATGCCAAAGTCAACTCAAAGCTGTCATTATCGCTTATTATTATTACGGTGTTTTTTTGTTGTTATTTTTCTTCCCCTTTCCAATTTGCATTTACTAATTTATTTATTTACTTGTCTGCCTATCGCTGCAGTATCTTTTTATTATGCAAATGCAGGTGAGGCGAGGTGTGTGTATAGTATATCTAGAAATTATGCAAATATCAGTGGGCCGATTGTGCCTCTGTGACTTGCAAGCCAATTTAATTTGTGACATTTGCCTAGACAATTTTCTCCTTAAGAATTTCAAACTCACTCGGTGTGTGTGTGGGCCAGAGCTGAGAGCTGACTGTCTGTCTGCCCCTCAAGGAACTTGCGTCTACATGAAACAATTAAACCCAACATGCATTTATGTCAAGTTATTCGCGCTGTGCCGGCAATTAGAGAGCAAGGCAACAACTGGCGGGCCAACGCATGATCAGCGTTCACTGGGCACTAAATTAACCGGCACACACTTCAATATATAGTTACAATAACAGTCCGACAGCTGCTGCAGTTGTAAATTTGATTTTTATGGCCAGAAACATGTTGCCAATTGGCAGCAACTGGCCGAACCACTAGCAAAAAATTGCAAAAAAAAGCCAAAAAACAGCTAACAAAAAATAAAAAGCAACTTCAAGTCCGCGCTTTTCCAATCAGTTTCCCGATATCTGTCACCAGTCATGAAAAAGGAAACCTCGGCGACTTTTGAGGTGTTAATTTGGCCACATGCCGAAAGCTTTGGCCATAAATTCACATCGTGTTCATGTCGCGGGCAATTAGCCGGGCCAAAATCTTACGGTTTCGATTCTTGGCTAAGATATGTGGGTGAAGAATGTTAAAAATGTATAGAATTGGTTTTTCTGGGTATTTGAAAACGATTTTAAATAATTTTCAGTGGAAAATAAGAGCAAGAAGTTCTTCAAAGTTCTGCATTATTTATTGAGGGAGAACGTTTGTTAAATATGAAATATATTTAATTTTTAGCTTGCTAACATCTTCAAACACACGTGGACAAACTCCATTTTGTCAGCTGCATTTTAATTACTTGCCAAACAGCCCAATAAAAAGTTAAGAAACAACAAAACTTAATTTTTTATTTCACATTTTTTTAAAGTCTTGTCCGGGTCTGAAACTCCGTCTCAGTCCGTGCTTGAATCGAACTCAAAGTCTGTCTTGTCCAGCAAGTAAATCGTGACAATCATGACAAAAATCGAACGGATGTTTGTTGCCAAAAAAAAAAACTGAAAAGCAAAAAAATGCAAAAAGCATTTTGATTTGTTTTGTATATTTTGGTCTGGCAATTTATCACAAAACACCGAACAAAATCTAAAGAAAAGGCAAGATCTCAACCCTATAATTTGGAGGCAGGCGAAATAACAATAAATACAAGCAATAATAATTCATAATAAATTGTCATTTGACGTGTTTGAAATGTATTGGCAATTAAAAACGCAATTGAGCGAGGAGAAGGGCGGTGGTACGGCGCTCCTTGGTGAAGTGAATCGCTTTTTTTCGGAGTTTTCGTATATATTTATGGGTAGCAGCAATTTGTGGAGTTCATGAACTCAAGTTTGGGGTGTGTAGAGCTCGGTCATGATACTGGCATCGACTTAAATCAAATCAAAGGCAAGGCGGCGACTTGGTTCAATGAAAGGCTGAGGCTAAAGTTGAACAAAAGGCTGAAGTCAGAGGCTGAACTACATTTGAGTTGATTAAAATCGTAACAGATCGGAGACGCAAAACTAACTGAAACTGTGAAGAAACCACGGTTTGTTTTCTGCACAATTTTTCTTATTTAATAAGTAGCAAAAATATCTCAAAAAGAAGTTCCAGTTTTTATTTTTCTCATTTTTATTCTCCAGAATTAAGTCTCTGATTTTAATACTTTCAAATGCCAGAATCATCAAGATCTGGGATTATTTTCTGCGAAACTATAAATGCTATAAAAAAATTTCTTCATCACTTTTGCTTATTTGTCATTTTTTATTTCTTGAGAAGATCACACAGAGTTCTTCTGGTTCCGCTCCCCTTTTAGGTTGATTTTTTGTCTTTCGAGAAATGCTTATTAAAGGTCTCTTTTCTCTGTCGATTTTTGTATTTTCTTCTTTTATATATTTTGCGGTTTCCCGTTGTCCCAGGTCCGCCCATTCTCAATTTTTTCTTTCTTTTGTTTTTGTTTTTTCGATGGGTTTTGGGTGCCCCTTATATTTTGGTTTCTTGTGGAGTTGCATGTCGGCGACTGGAGTTGGAGTGCAGTTTGCTTAGGGCGTACTTAAGTACCGTTATTTTAATAAACGCCGTTTGCCCATGCGCAGCTCTTGAACTGGCCCTGTTTCATGTGTCCCCTGCCCCCCCTCTGTGCGCCCTTTTCCTCTGTTATTTGGGTAATTTTTTCCTGCTGCCCGAAAAAGACTTTCTTCACATCAAAGAAATTGAATTACTGCTGATGGCAACTAAGTTGCTAAAAAAAGAGCAAAAAATTTGCTTGCTCATGGCATTTATTTTGTATTTTTTGCAACAAGAGAGGTGGCAGGGGAAGTAAGAAGGAAGTGCCTCATAAAGTATGCCATTTGATTTTCGTAATATTTATTTACTTTGCGCATTGCACAGAACCTTTGTTTGTTTATTTTTCTTTTTGCTTCGGTCTGTTTGTCGCTTTTTGCATAAACATTTATGCAAATGTCAAATGCCTAATTGACAGACAAGAGCCAAGTGTTTGCCTTGCCTTCTCCTGAAAAAAACGAAAAGTAAGGCTTAGGAGTAGGGACTATAAAATACCCAGCAAAGAGTTTAAAAAAAGCGATGCCTACTTTTTGGTGTGAAATAATATTTTAGTACTGGTATTTATATTGAGTTTCATTATTTAGATAAACCTAAATAAATAGAGCTTTAGAACACCTAAAAAGGTAGTCAAATAAGGCTTAAAAAATAGTATTGCATACTTTTAGACACATTTTAAAAAGTTCTTATACCGCGGAGTTATTTGGAGAACCTTAGATAATGAATTTCAAATTGTTAGTTATCTGATTTTAGATTTCTATATATTTTAAATATATTTTTTATATATTTTTATTATAAGAATATTTTTTTGTACAAAAAGTGCATCTAAAAGTTGCTACAGGGCGTAAAAGGATCTATCTGCATCTATTTATCTATCTATCTATCTATCTGTCTATCTATCTATCTATCTATCTATCTTTTCGTAATATCATTTCTCTAAGCAACAAATATTCCCCTATAATATTCGAGTACTAAGTACTGAAAACCCCATGACAGTGACCAGGCATTGTCTATGCTGGCGGCGAATTACAATTTACGATCGTCGATCAGCGAATCGAGCTCCACATTTTGTCAGCGGCCCGGGCTGAGATACATTTTCCGCTGCGGCGCAACCCTCTGATTTGGAACGACCTTGAGCCTTTGTGCGGCAGAATAGAGGCAACAGCTACCCTCACGGGGCACCCAATTATCTGCTGGATATACGAGTTATAAAGTGATCTAATGAATTTACTTTATGCGTGTTTCATTTGATGGCGATTGTCCGATAAACATTTTATTTCGCTTTTTATGGCTCTAGCTGGCTGCCGTCGTCGCGTCTGTATTCTCTGTGTTTCTATTGTTTGTTTTGAGTGAAAGTAATTTGTCGATTATCTGTTTTGGTTTGGATGTATCTAAATCTGTGGGCCTGACACGCCTAGATACTTGGCACGTCATGTGCTAAGAGCCAAAATCTGAGAGCTTGTCCGCAGATTCTGTGAGTCATGCGAGGAGAGAAGAAAGTTTAAACATTGTCTTTGGGGCCTTGGATTCCTCGCCTTTCCCAACCTGATGATCATTAAGGTGAATGATGATGATGGACGTAAATATAGTTGTAGTCATCAAAGTTTTATTTCTGGTTTATGCCTACACAGTCGCTTATTTAGTTAATAATCATTGGCCAGCAGCAGCAGCGGCAGCAGGTGAGGAGAAATTTCAGTTTTTTGGGCGTGACTCTGGCAGAGGATGAGGTTTTCAGAATCGTTGATGGGCTGGCCATAAAATATCAAAGTTGAATACGATTACACGCCCCAAATCAGATTGTTCAATCATGGAATAATTTGAGTGAATTAAATCTCCTGGCTCTAATCCGATCCGATCTGGTTGCGATTAAGATAACCGAGGAGTAGGAAAGAACCAAAGCTATCCCACAAATTGGCCCATCTTCTTTTAAGATGAGATCTTTCATGCATTTATTCCACTCGAGTTCATAGCAATCGACAAATTGTTTTGCCATATATGTATCATTGGGCTCCGGCTCTCGCTCTCTGGCCAATCGACATCATTATTTATATCGCCAGTCTGCAATTCCGGGCCATTTACATGATCACCTGAAGAAGAGGAAGATGCGCGCCAAGCCAGCCAGCCAGTCAGCCGACATTGACAGGCGGAATAAAGGCAATCTTCCATTTAATAACCAATTATCATTGATCAACTGCACGCCCAGCCCCCAGAGAGATCGGTCGCGATCGGAAGATCGGAGGAATACCGAAAGACAGACACAGAAACGGAGACACTGGCCACTGAGCAATATCAATTACGAATTACATCTGATTATCCGCCTGCCTGTGGGAACTGGCCAGGGCCATGGCCAAGGTGATCGTGCCGGCTCCAGCTCCAGCTTCATTCCCATTCCCGATACCGAATCCCGCCTGGGGGCTGTGTGTGTCTGATTAGCGCATAAACAAGTTAATGCCATTGATGATGACGACGACGATGCTGAGCCACCTGAACAGACGCCAAGTGCATGGCAATGGGCAGCAGCGTACGTGGTGCAATGTTATTGTTTCTCTTTGGACCTCCAAAACCGCTGGCCAAGATAAATGGGCCAGTGCAGAACCAGCTGCCAGGAGAGGCAGAGGAAGCCTGAGAGATAAGACGGCGGTGCCCAGCGAACTTGTGGCCTGCTTGGGAGTCTCGGTGCGTCGTGCGTCTGTTGACAACTGGCGGCGGCTTCCCGAGCTTTTGATCTTGACGAGGCTTTAGCCCCCAGATAAGTGTGTCTGCCTGTTCCCCGGTTCCTAGAATATGTATCTCTTTGTCCGTTTACTGTTTGCGCAGCCAACACTCTCGGAGGCGGACAGGGGGCGGTGTGATATGCTAATGTTGTTTGGGTTTTGCGTTTAGGGTTTGGGCAGCCAAAAGTCAAACATTGTTTGTTGACGTTACCTTGAATTCGTAGGGAAAACAAGAGGGACAAAAGCTCGAGACTTACAGCGAAGAATAAATAGAGATGTCCGGGAGATATAGTCTGTCATGAGTTCAGCGTTTGACATCATAGTTAGGGTTCAATTGCTTTGGCTACTGGGCGGAATAGCTGTCTAATTTGCATGAATACATAGAAATTATCGTTAGGGAAACTGAGGAAATATATAACCAACTGAATAATAGGAATTATTTCCAAGGAAATCCGAACATTTTTTGAAATTCTCTTGAATTTAAACATAATTTTTAAGAGACTGTATTCCAAGTGTAGTTTTTAGTTACTTTTCCCTTTGGGATGCTGTAACTCATTGACATTAACTTGGACAATTGCCTGTGGGAGTGCTGTGCTCCCATGCAAATGAGGGGACAATTATGCTGATCAGCGCTAATTGAGGTTCTCCCCCAGTAGAGTGACCCACAGAATGACTAACCCAATTCCGTTTCCCATCTTCTCTGTTTCATCCACAGGCTGCCCGGCGACGACGAGCTCCCACTGCCTGCGCTGCAACAAGGCGGGCTGCATCAAGTGTCCCATGTACCTGGTGACGGACACCAGGCAATGCGTGGATCAGTGCCCTGCCGGCTACCTAGATCAATGGTCGGCTCACACCGAGTTCATGGGAAGGGTGTGCGTGCCCACCGGCTACTCGGGTCCACTGATGGCCGCTCTGGCAGGGCTGTTGGGCGGCTTCCTGGTCTGCTTATCCCTCCTGGCCGTGGCCGTGATGCTGGTTAAAAGGAAGCGCCGGCGAAAGTCCGTCAAGCAGAAGCTAATCAACGAGAACACCATGGATCGGGCGGACTTTATGCGGCAGCTGAACGAGATGCGACCGAATGCCGAGTACTTCCTGGCCATGCTGAACGACACCCGGCGGCAGATCCGCAAGCTGTATCTGTCCGGCGAGGTGGCGGCTGCCAACTCCTACCGGCCCATTGTCCGGGACCTGGCCAAGCTGCTCATCCTGCTGAACAGGCCAATTGAGCTGATACCGGCTCCACCGCCGGATTGGTCCCGGCTGTATGCCTGGTCTGAGCAGGCACTGGAGCGGTACAAGCCCCAGGTGGGCCAGCTGATCGACTTCTTCCAGGCCTCGCACGGAGGCGGAAGTGGCCATCAGGAGGTGCTCTATGCGGCTCCGACCAAGAAGAAGCAACAGCAGCAGGCCAGCATCTTCCGGCAACAGGTGACGCCAACGGCAACGCCTCAGGGAGTGGGCGAGCTGATGGCCGGAGACAGAAACAGCAGCGCCTCGGCGCAGCAGAAGCTGCACCTCTTTGGGTCGCTGATCAGCCTGCACGAGTTCGAGGAGCCGAGGGCCTCGGATCCCTTCGGGAGCAGCTTCAACACGCTGAAGAGCGGGAATCTCATCAGTGATCTCAACGCCAGCTCGCTCTGGCTGGAGGACGAGTTCTACAAGCTGGGCTTTCGACCGCAGGACGAGATCACCACGGAGCTGTAACCGCCGCATCACTAACTCAGACTCCAACTCAAACTCAAACTCAAAACTTAATTTAATGAAGTATTATCCCGGCTGACGGGGCTAGCGGATCGAATCTAGCGCCAGTTCAGCCGGGGGGAGGAGCATTTGCGTGCACATTCCGCCAGGCCATCATATCATCATCGTCATCATCATCATCATCAGCGAGATCGACTCCATCGACGCCATTTAGCTGGAGCCGCTAAATGCCCACGTTTAGAGTTAGTTAGATCAGTTAAGCAAGCAAGCTAGTCACGTAAAATCACAACAAACAAAACCATCATCAACACACAACGATGCCGTGCAGGAAGAGCCGAAAAAGGAAGCCCAGGAGAGAGAAAAGCAAATGGAAATCGCGTGGAAATGAATTTAGTTTTATGGATTTTACAAAAATCGCAACAATCATGTAACGAACAATATTCAATATACACACTATATAGATACTATTCAGATTTAGAGTAATGTGTTTATACTTATAGCCATAGCTTAGGTAGACAGAGATTATGGAACTTATTGAATACGAAATGGATAATAAAATCGTGTGCCTTAAGAGTGTAAAATACGTAACAAGTTGTCTAATTATGCGGGCGCCGCCATCCGACCAGGTCAGTCGGCGCTAAGGCTCCTCGTACTTCCAGAGTATGTCGGGTTCCACCTTGACCACGACCGCGCCATGTCATGTATCCTCCTTGATGGCTTCCACAGCAGCCAGATGCTCGGGCGACTTTTTTCGCTCATTCACCAGCCGGGACAGCTCCCTGGCATCGTAGCCGGTCAGGAGCCGCAGGTCGCAGTCGAATTTGTAGGCGAACCGCTTGCCGGACACCTTGGAGATCATATCTCCATCGTAGTAGTAGCGAAGCGCCCTCGACAGCTTCTCGTAATTCATGGCGGGTTTGTTCTTCTTCTCACCCCACAGGCGGGCCACGCGGTCCGGATCGCTCAGCTTGAACTCGCCGTCGGTGCCCACCCACTCGATGATGTCCGTATGCTCGGAGTCGGTGAGGATCTCGAGCAGGAACTGCCACAACTGCACTTGGCCATTGTTGCCGGAACCAATGGTAGTATAATTCGTTGGACTCTGTGGCGCGGGAGAACAACTTTCAACGGCTGCAAGTGGAGGAATAATATATACACAAACTTTTTAGGGGGTTTTTCATGGAACTTACAATCGGAACTCTTGACACTCTGGTAGGATTTCCTCATTATTCGCTGTTCGAGGGAACCAGGGCCCCCCGTGGCCGACATTATCGCGCTGGACATGATCTTGGGTTGCTTGGGTTTTCTCAGCTCCTCCGCCTGCTTGTGCACAACGGACACAAAGTTGCACTCCTTGAGCAGCTGCAGGTGCGTCCAGAAGACGTTGCCGGGATCCCGGGGCAACTTCCGACAGAACTGCTGGTGGGTCATCTTGCACAGCTCCTGACCGTTAATCTGCCAGTCACTCATGTTGATGTCCTTCAGCTCGAACTGCTTGATGGCCCACTCTAGCCAGTGGGTCACGTGGGCCTGTGTCCACTCGACGGCCGCCTCGGGTATCTTGAGGCGCGCCTGCTCCCGCTTAAACTTGCTGTCCAGCACCCAATTCAGGACTGGTTTTACATCCTTGCCGGCCTCCACGTTCTCGTCCTCGGACTCCTCTTTAATTTTTCGTTTAGTCGGCGTTTTGCTAGGACTTTCACTGGTCGAGCTGGCGGTGTCGGGCGGGGTGAGCTGGCCGGAAACTTCCTCCGCGGCCAGGGCAGCCAGTGCATCTTCCGTGGGCTTTAAAACATCGGCGATATTGATGCGCTTGCCTATGGTTTGGATTTGTACGTTAATCTGAACCAGACCCTCGCCCTTGACGCACTGATCCACCAGGTTCTTGTGCGCTTCCAGCTGAAGGGAAATGGTTTTTGTAAGTTAAAGGAATCGATAAAAGCTTTATAAACTCACTTCCTGTGCATCCTGCAGCCAAAATGTGTAGTAATTGAGGCTCACATCGATCTTCTGCTCAACAAGTTTCCTGCGGGAGGTTGAAAGAAGAAGAGACGTCAGATCAACCCCTGCTACTGTCTAGGGAACACTCACCTCAGCGTGCTGAGCGGCTCCCGGATGTCCATGTGCACTATAATGATGTCATCCGGCTCGGCCTCCGCCTCCACATCGTTGCTGTCCTCGTAGATGGTCGTCTCCTGGAAGATCTCGTTGGCAATCACCTCCTCTGCGGATCACAAACAATAAAGTTACAACAGGTGCGTCCCCCAATTGGGAATTCCAGAGTTTCCGGCTTACCCAGAGCCCCGCCAACGCTGAGGCGGCGGATCAGCTCGTCCGACAGGTCGTTGCTGCTGTCCATTTAATTGTTTGCCACTAACCGCCAATACTTTTTTATTTATTTATTTATTTGTTGAAAAATATTTAGCTCGTGGTTAGTGTGACCGTACTATAGCTACAGCGTTGCCCACTTAGCTACCGCTTTATCTGGCGGGTTTTAGAAGCAAAATGCGAGATAATTTATAAACTAGCTAAATTTGTGTTATTTTGGCAAATAAATTAATAAATTACAGAGCATAAAATAATTTATTTTGAAAACTTAAAAGTGTTTTAGTTTTTCTTGCATTTGGATGTTGCTATTGGCAATTGATAATGTATTTTTTATATTTAGCTAATTTTTTTCATAGTCTAGGTTATCCAAAGGCTCATTACTAAAACCTAAAAGTGACTGCGTTTGGTGCAGAAAAAAATACAGAAAGTGTGACGGTATTCTGGGTGAAAAGAGAGAAAATATTTGAATATATTTTTATGACTATTTAAAGCGCTTTTATCTGTTTTCGATTGCTTATCTTGCTTTTTATTAAATTTTGACCATTAAAAATATAAATAATAAAAATTAGGATGCAATAATTAAAGAATTAAGAATTACTCCAGTGCTGCCCATGTTTCGTTCACGAACGAACAGTGCTGTCAAATTTGGGATTTCCATGAACTCACCCCTAGGTGGCGCGCATAACGGTGTGAAGGAATTTGTGTAAAAAAAACCGATGTAAAAAATATTTTTCTTTTGTGAGAACAATTGCCTTGTGTTTTCCTAATTAATTAGGAAAATTAATTAATTAATTAATTTTAAAACCATTGTTATAATTTTTGAAATTGCCACAAATAAATGTTATTTTCAACAATTTTAAAGATTAAAAGGCAGATTTATAAATCTAAGGAAAACTAGCACAAAAAATGCTTTCGAATGGAAATCGATGCATTTTTGACTAATTTTGAGTTTGATATGTTGATTCTATAGAAAACTACAAAAATATACAAAACTTCTGCTGCCCGAAAGTGGCTTCCTTTTGTGTTAGTTGCAGATTTGTAGTAAATAAATAAATAAAAAAATCTCATTAAAATATCATGTTTTCTATTTTTATCCTCGTTAATCTTAAAATTTATAAAGTTTCTAATGTTAATGTTAAGATGCATCCATAACCCGTTAAGCCCCCTTTAGTAGAGTATTCCAGCATGCAAATTTCGTTCATCATCTGCAATTAATACATAAAACCTAACGATCAATAAAAATTAGGCAATCTGCTGGTGACAAAATAACTGCTCTCCTCTAAAGTGATTCCCTGGAAAGCAATCGAAATTAATTGAGGAATTCGCAACAATAAGTCGATGCTCAAGCAGCCCACTCGTGAGATGAGTGGCTTCTATCAATAGTGATATTTTTGCCACTTTTATAGCCACAATTGGCCATGTTTGTTTAGGGGCGATTGAGGAAGTGCAGCGTGTTCCCACTCCCACCAAGTGGAGTGGCAAAGTGCTCCTCATCTTCGCCAAATGCTGATTAAATGCCCCATAACTGCGCCAGTGGGTCACCCGGTGGGACAATGAATGCCAATTGTTTTATCTCGGACAGAGAGGACGGCTTCAAGAGCACAGCGCACTTGTTAACACAAGCGATTTTCCATGTTTCGCTATATTTACATACAAATATATCTATAAACATAGTTAAAGTTGGTTTCTCAGACTGAGCTATAGGGGAGCTGAAGTATTAAAGACTTTAAGGCTTTGTCTCGGTACTTTTAATAATATATAAAGAAAAATAAGTCCTTCTACTTTACAAATATTTTATAAAAAATATACATCTAGTCATAATTTTTTTACTTAAGTTAAAATGTTCCCTATCTTTTTTAAAGATAATAAGTTAACATGAAATATAAGTAGTCTTGGGGAAAATTACCTCATTGTTGACTCAGTTGGCGTTGATGAACGATATTTGTTTGCGAATATCTCGCTAAATATATAGATGACAATATTGAACTTGCTGCGTATACCGCTAGAAAATGATTCAAAGTCAGAAAATGTGGACCTCACTGCATCATCCACATTTTAACCTTGCAACTCCATTTCCATGCCTTTCCGCTTCGTGTCCGAAAAGCTAATAATGCGGAGCTGCGTGGTGTTTATGTTTGGGTGACAAACTCGGCTTTGTTTGTTTGTTAACTAAACTTTGTGTAGTTGTTGACTAATATTAGCCAGCTGGCCAAATTGAAGCGCTCGGCTTCAGGTCAGTTTCTGTGGTCTTTCCAGCACTTGAAGTTGACTCATTGCCAATGTCATCCCAAACGTGTGTTAGATATATTAATAGGTATGATAAATTAACTTTCTCACTCTCTTTCGGTATCCCAAAAATGTTATTAGTCATTGCTGCAGAGAAAGAAATTAAAAGAGGATTAAAAACTCTATTAACAGGTTCATCAGTGTAGTATAGAAAGAGGGTAAAACTATTACCAGTAATTTTATTCCATCTAATATTCAAGGTGAAACAAAATGAAGATTACTCAACCTGCTATCCTGTAAGTGTATGCTAATGAGACCTACAATTGCTCTCATATTACTCGTTAAGTATACGCCACATTGACCTTCCCGGAGATAGAAATCTAGAAAATTGTCTAGGTCATGACATCCAGCTGCAGTGGATATACTTACGATATATATAAACAGATACCCAAACTCATATCAATTACCAGCGAAGAACAACAAACTACGTAGCTACAATGACAACGTGGAAAAGTCACATAAAAACCCGATACCATAAAACTATGCGCAGTCATCGTGGCGCCTCCACCGCCAGAAATTCCCATATAGCCGGCTGGCTGCCAAGGGCCACCGCCGAAAACGCCAAAACGTGGCCAAAAACAACCCCTTGGGGCATGGCTCAGGAATACTATTTGTCGGCCGAGCATTCAACTCCACGAGAATTGCGTCACTGGCGGATGGACGGAATTAAATCAATAGGGACAACTCCCACGCGGAGCGTTAAACTGGAGCAGTCCAAGCTCCAGGACCTGGAGAATTTGCATTTTCGTGGCCCACACAACAGCACACAGAGAATGGCCAGTCTGGAATTTAGGTCGGCTTTGGGGTCTTCGGAAAAGGATTGCAAGGACATTTCAAAGGCGGGCGAGCATAACTCAGTGGGGCTTGCGTTTCCGCTTTAGCTTTTCGCTTTCTATTCCATAATTTTTTATTAATTAATTGGCTCTGCCGTCGGGCATGAATTATGGAGCTTTTTCGGACTACACCTAAAAACCTTCAGACAAATTAAGGCCAGGATATGGCTGTTCTTTTTTTTATTGGCTCCTCGAACAACTCTGAATTATTTATTGCTTCGTTGAGGGCAGTGCAGTCAGGTTATTGATGAACCGCTTAAGTGCTTGGGAAAGGAACAGGACATGGATAGTGTCCCCTGAAAAATGTATCTAGACGGAAAGCTTGCTGTCATCTGCTGACCATTTCCGGCTTAATAAATTTACAGTTTAGCTTGAGTCACTCCGGGCATTCAGATTTGAAGTCATTGATATTCTGTGGCTGTGTCACCAATGGTCAAAAATATGGGAGGAAACAGTTGTTTAGATCATTTGCGTACAATTACGGATGGTCCAATATCTGACTCATCCACACATGGTTTATCCCACAAGATTTATTGTTTATTTTTTTTTATAGATATAAAATATTTGCGATTTTTAATAGAATTTTGTTTTGGAATATATTATAGACTTGAGGTAAATATTTCAGAATAATATTCAAGGGAAACAACAAGCTAATGAAAATATTTATATAACGTTTTATGGTTTAAATCAAAAATAATAATATTTATTCACAGTAAGTTATTTCATTTAATTTATATTTTTAGACTTCTTAGGAGAAATTAATTGGTTGTTTCTAGCAGTTCCATCAAACTGATAACAAAGTTGTGACACCCATAACAACCGGTGGCAACATGTTCGAGTTCTGCGTCTAATCAGCTGGGAATCGCAGCTGGTATCCCCAGGAGGCCTTGTCCACTGTAAATTTAAAAAGTAAATTAAATATAAGCGGGTGCTTTGTAGATATAAAATATATAATAAAAATATATAATGGTGCCGTACACTTTAGGGGCGTGTCTGTCCCATTAGGTTCCAAAAAAGTTTTAGTGAGAAAAATGAAAACATTTTCCAGACTTGAGGTCAAAAACTTATTTGTAAATCAATTTTAATACATATTAATTTTTTAACAATATTTTTATGAATTATTTATTAATTTTAATACTAATCTGTTAACAATATTTTTATTGATTATTTATCAATTTTAATTTTAATTTTTTAACAATATTTTCATGAGTTATTTATTAATTTTAATACTAATAATAATAATAATTGCTAACCATATTTTTATTAATTATTTTTATTATTAGGCTTCGCAGATAAACTTGAGCATAGTGCCTTCTTTTAGAAGAAAAGAAATTTCAACTTTTTGCATATTTTAGGGTAAAATTTCAATTTTTCTGGTTTTTTTGGGCGAAATCCCATTGAAATATCGAATATTTTGTGCTCACGGCTCGACGCTACCTGCTCGATGTTCGACGCAACCTGCTAGAGCCTCGATGCAACCCGTTGGCAATCTGCTCGAGCTGGATCCAACCTACAGCTGTGTTCACTAAAATAGCAGTTTTTGGTTTTGTTCCTTGAAAAATGTCGAAATTTGTTGTTATTTTGTAAAAAGTGAGTTTAATTGAGTTCGTTATTATAGTTTATACTACAATACACCTCTACTACACAAAAAATGTCTTAGTAAAACTGTTTTAGTAGGTAAAGGACCTCACTGCCCAAATAGAGAAAGGGGAGAGATTTTTTGGCTTAGAAAGTGGGGCAAAACATATAGAAATCCAACAATTTTTTAAATGTTTGGCCAAGATGGTTTCTAATGTCATAAAAAAACAACAAAAGTCCGAAAAAGCGAGGGGGAATTCGAAAAACCGCAATTCCAGACGACCGACGCATAGTACACTTCAGCAAAGGTTATCCTTTTGCACCCTCTAGGGATAAATAGGCGGGGATAGGCATCGGGATCAGTGATGTGATCATACACCGACGACTTGTAGAGCAAAAATTTGAATGTACGAAGTCCACAGAAGGTGCCATCAATTGGTGAAATGCATATCAAAGACAGGTTGGTTCGACATAAGCCACTTGAACTGGTCACTATCCAAATGGGGTAATATCCTTTGGATAGATGAGTCCAAACTGGTTTTATTTGGTGGAAAAAGATCAAGACAATTGTCCGTCGTCCTCCAAATACAGAGTACCACCCAAACCAGACGCTGAAGACATTAAAGCACGGTGACTTTAACATCATGAAATGGCATGCTTTTCATTCAACTGTGTAGGTCCTATACAGATGATCGATGGGATCATGGACCTTTGGTACTTTGTGTAGGAGGAATGGGGTTAGATTCCCCTCAAGCGTTGTCAGGATCTGGTGGACTCCACGCCACGTAGGTTTGAGGCTGTAATAGCTAATAAAGGCTATTCAAAAACATATTTGATCAAAGCCGAATTGTATTTTAGTGGGATTCGGTTTTTTCTAAGATATTTTAAAGTTTATTAAATTTTTTAGGTAATAGCTTACCTTGACTGCTATTTCAATGAACAGCAGAATTCATGCGTTTTTATTTGTTTTTATCTATATCTTCTAAAATGTTTAAGTTACCCAAAATAAATAATTGTTGTATTATTTATAGGTAAATACATTAAACATTTATGAAAAAACTTTTTATCAAAGTAGTGTTTGTAACAGTGTTTTTCAATCTTAAACGTAAAGGTCGTAAGCACTGCTATTTCAGTGAACACAGCTGTACA
>VNJS01010601.1:0-24243 GCA_008042575.1 Drosophila watanabei | reverse complement strand
CCGTTGTCCTGACACCGCTTTGATTGTCCCTGTCACTCACTCGCTCGCACCATTTATCTCTATCTCTGTCCCGCAGGCAGGGGAGCTCCTCTTTGTTTGCTCAGCGATGTGCTGAGCCAGCCAATTGTTGTGCTGATGTCGGCATTTCTCAGTCAGTGTCCATTATTTCGGTCGGTCACCGGCAGAGAATAGCGAATGGAGGCTAACAGAAGTGCAAAATCATGCGGGTGTGCAGGTCACAAAAAGTATTTGAAATAATTTAATTTGCGAAGTAAATTATTTTTAATTAACAACTGTTACTTTGCGGGAGGTAGAATAGCTTTTAAAGCTTTAAGAAAGCTTAGGATCTCCAGCTCGCAGATCTAGAGTGATCTTTTTGTACTACAAACTTCTTTAAAATAAATTAGTTAAGGCAACATTAAAACATAAATCAAAACTTCTTTTCTTAACTTGAATTTTAACAAAGAATAACTTGTTTATTTTCACCTTGATTTCATTTAAATAATAACTCTAAATATTGTTTCTAATTTCAACTCATTCTATTCGCTTTTGTCGCCTGTCTTGCATATACAATATATGAGTCATGTTTTGGCCCAAGTTTTCCCCTGATGCCACACATACAGCAACTAATTCGCATGTTTCAACCATTTCGCACTGTTATAATTATGGCAATATAGTATGCCAATAGCAGCGGGGAATTCTAATGCCTATATCCGCACAGCTCTCTCTCTCTCTCTCTTTTTCGCACTCCCGTCTCTTTGCATCCCTGAATTTCTGGTTTGTTGCGGAATACACAACATTAATTGCAACATTTTCGCTATTGTTAATTGACTAATAACTTTTGGGGTGTATTCCTTTGGGGGAAAGGGGGCGGCAGAAACTGGGAAGAAGCAGGAAAAGAGTTGGGGGTAAAACTGACACATGCACGCACACACTCGCAAAAGCAATTAGGCTTAATTGAATTTGATTATTTAAATATATATGTATTAAAGCAACAACAAAAAACGAGAAATACATCAGGAATAGCTTTAAAAACTCGACATCAAATTAGATCAGTTTGGTGGGAATTTTTACAGTGAGGACTCTTTAGTAAGAACAAATACAAATAAGGGTTTATTTATATATATAATTTTACATGCTCTTATGCTTTTGAAATAATTAAATGTTTGAGGATTTAAAATCACTTAATATTTTGTCTTAAAGTATGCAATAAAATATATATTTTCTAAAGTGTCATTTATAACGGAAATCAAAAAGTTAACAATCAGGCCTGCTCCAGTTATCGAAATCGTAAAATTTTACCGATTTCGATTTTGGCAAAAGGGATCGGTACTCCCGTTCTTTTTATCGTTGGTAAAAAAAACATTTACTTTTCATTTCGGCCAGTAGTAATAGTAATTAAATATTTTAATGACTTTCACTTTATTGGGTGCCTAAAAGTGTGCAATCACAAATTCAACGAAAAATGTGGATTTTTCATTAAGAGTTCTTTTTAAAAAAAGGATTCTTATACCACGAATTTCGGTGTTAACTCCTCTCCGATCAAAATATGTTTATTGGTTAAAATGAAATTGCACCTTATCATATCTCCTCAGACAGTTTCTTCTCTTAGGAGGACCTTGCACTGTATGTGGCGGTATGGAAAGCTTGGGTGAAAACCCAATCTCCGCTCTTCCGACCCCCTATCTCTCTCCTTCCGATGTCGTCGTCGTCCTCGTGTCTTTCCCTTTCTCCCATACTCCTCTCTATTCCCATTTGGTCGTCGTCTGCTTCAATTTATGCGCGTAATCAATTTTACAAATGGCCTGCAGGCTAAGGCAGGTGGTAGGCGTGGCACTTTCCGGCGAGAGAGGGACAGAGAGAGAAAGAAAGAGCGAGAGAAATAAATTTATGCAATTTAGAATTTTCCAAGGGTGGGAATTCTGACAGTATGTGTGTGTGCTGCGAGTGCAGTCAATGACTTTTACAGCCGAATGAAGCTAAAATCAATTAAAATCCATTTTGATTGCATACTTCCTTCGAGTCCGCCCACTACTATACATAATTCCACTTTTGGATTGCGATAAAAATTCGCAGAAAGACAGACGGCAGACAGAAACTCTCGCCGTTCGCACTTAAGTAGACTATGAAAAATGTGGACACATTAAAAATGTTCAAGGATTTGTCGCCGGGGCTAAAGCAAAACAATAGAGTCATTGTCAATGTCGTTAGCTCGCTGCCGCTTTTCCATTGTTGGCTTTGAGAGTTCTTGGCCATATTTCACTTTAATGCCAAAGAAACTGCTGCTGCTCCTTTGGATTTTTCGGGGGCCTACCAAGGGGGGTGGCGGAATGAAAAATGACAACAGCCCCAAAACGGCAGAGCGCCAAATTGCCAAAGACATTAAATGAAATATTTACGTACATACATATATACGCCGAAAGAGTGATGGTCCTGGAGGGGAGGATGAGGAGGAGGGCCCCGACTTTGGCTTGGGGCTGTCATAATTTCATAATTTTTGTGTAATTGTTTCGCGAAAAGTGAAATTCTTGACATAGATTTATGCCTCTATTTTTTGTTGGCAGTTTGAGAAATGACACAAGCCCAGGAATCTGACCTAATTGATGAAGCATTAATAGAGGTTTTTTACTTAATTACTACTTATCCTGTTATTCAGATTTTATGTTTCTATATAGCCGTGTTTTATGGAAATAAGGCTTACCTAAAAAGAAAAGAAAGAAATATAATAATTAGTTATTTTGATTTGTTTGTGGGGAATAAAATAATGTTTATTTATAAAATAATAAGGAAAATCATTTTCCCTTTAGTATTAAATCAATTTATTTTGATTTAATATATAACTATTAAGATTTAAAATAATGTTTATTTATGAGATAATAGGGAAAATTATTTTCACTTTAATATTAACTCAAATAATATAGATTTTATATAGAATTTCTCGCTTTCTGAAATATTTTTGAGGTCGCATAATTGGTTTTCCATTGAAAAAAAATGCTACCAACTTCCACTTTTATTATTCAGCAATTTATTAAGGTGAATTTGGACAATAGTGACCGACCTGCCGCTCCTTTTGAATAAATTAATTATTTGTGAAAACTTTAGGGGCACTTTCCCGGTACTTATATTCAGAGGTCACGGCAATGTCGCAAAATGCCAAAAAGCAAGTCCAAAGTTGTCGCAACCAATTATGTAAAAATCTGATGGAAATTTAAATTTCATGCTGGATGGGGGAGTCCTTTTCCTTCGCCCAGATTGATTATGACACTTTCGGCAGTCCAAAGCCAAGCCCAAACCCAAACCCTCTTAAAAGTCCCGCTGCTGACGCAAATGCGACTCAACATATGCAGCGAGGGCTTTATGTAATGGAAAACTACCAGAGGCAGAGACAAGCAAAAACAGAACCAAATCGGCGCCAGATAGGAGAAACAAGTTTGCATTTGACACATGGCAAGAGAAAAAAAAAGAAGAAAGAAAATGAAACCCAAATAACCAGAAAACAAAAAACTTTCGTCGCCACCCTCGGCGGGTGGGTGGATACAAAAATAATGATGATGACGACGACGACTATGACGATGACGATGATGTGCCCTTGAAAGCCTTCACAGCAGCCAAAATTCTGGACGAGAGCGCTCGTGTGGGCGCCCAGGCAAAATCATTTCATTTCATTTCGTTACGTTACGTTTTTGCGAGAAAGCAGCGGATGCGGATTTGTCCGCAAACAATGGCGAGCGATGCGATGCGGCTCCGGTCGTGCGGTCCTGGTGGCCAAAAATAGCCGAAAGGACAAAGCACTGAGGCAACAGTAGCCGCCTACACCGCCCATCATCATCGTCAACCTATATTTGGGGTTGATTAGGCGGCTGCTAATGGGTAACAAAGGAATATCACGCAGGAGCCTCGGGGTTATACAACAGATGGATTGATAAGTTGTTACTAAATATAGTAAAAGCATTAAATATTGCACGGGAATTGCTTTAATTAGCTTAATACATAGGGATACATATTTAAGTAAGCTTTTATTTATAGTTTAGATCGTGTTCTTTATGTCTAGCCTTTGTAGGACACATACACTATAAACCAAACAATTCAGGATTCCAGTTTCACCATGTTATTAATTAAGTAATTGCAATATTATTTCATTCAAAGTCAAATTATTTGAACCAAATTATATATTTGTCATATGAAAATACAACTTTCTAGGATATCTCCCATGTCCAGTTTACCGTTAAAGCCTAATTTATTCCCTTTTCTTTTGTTGTCGCTCCATACTTAAGACCGTCATCAGCATTTCTTATGGATTTTTCACCCCGAAACCCACACCGCGCGGCAATTTTGCATGCTCGAGCGATTTCTTGTTGTGCTTCGCATGTTTAATTTAGGCGTTTCTCTCTTTCTCTATCTCTCTACCTTTCTCTCTCTCTCCATTACTCCCACAGCTTCTCGACTCCTCAAAAACATTTACATGTTTTGGGTTTTTGGCCGCGGGGCCAAGGCCGAAAAGGATAGTCCTGCGCCGTCCATTCGGAGGATAGTCCCCGGACTGGGCTTAAAATTGCAAAGAGGGAGAGTCCTGGGGCGCTTCGGGTTACTTTTAAATTAATTATGCGCTTAATTGTCTAATTATTGCACAGCAACAACATGGAAGAGAAGGTTAAATAAAAAAGGAAGTGGAATCCGGGCTAAAGCTGTGGAAATAGTTTGCCCTGGTTATTCATATTGTTCATTTTGTGAGGGCTACAATTTCCAGGAAAAAGTATATTTTCCCTACAGTTTATTTTTAGAGAGTTAACGTACATGTTTTTAAATGTATCAAATTACCAACTGGTATGAAATAAACCCTTAAAAAAAGCTGCCACAATATAGCGGGAGAATAAGACTCTCATATATTTATTTATAACTCCACGAAATCCCCTAGGACTTTGTCGCCGCTCAACGCATCGATCAAGGAAAATGTACTGGAATAAGACAGGACTCCTTGTTTATGTTATCATTCCGGGCTATTTATATTTTACACCTGGCTAAGCTTTCAAGCCAATTCATTTGGCGCTTTCTACCTTTTCCCAGCCCTTTTATTCCATTTTATATTTCATTTTCCGGTCTTATTTTTTTGTTGGCTTTCTAGCAACACGCATGAGAAATTTCGCCAAAAAGATTTGCCAAAGAAAAGTTCAAGGTAACGCGCTTTCTCTCTCTCTCTTTTTTTTCACTTATTCATCTTCAGGTGGAAAGGGTGGAAAGCGTATGAATTTCCCTTGTGCATTTATATCGCTACCGCCTGCTCATTAAAAAGGGGTGCACACACACAAAAAATGTAATAAAAGATGAAAAATAATAGAAAAAATTCTTGTGGCGTCTGTGAATAATTTGTTAAAATTAAGCCCTGCCCAAGGGCGTTGGCCAACACCCTCTAATGATATATCCGCTGCACCGGAGGACGACTTGGTCGGGAGAGAGGGGGGTAAGAAGCAGAGAGTGGGCCTTGCCGTGGGTGACATAAAAATATTATAAATGTAAATGGCGAACGTCGTCGTCGTCTCCGTTGTCGGGCACATTTCTCATGCGAGAGAAGGAAAACAAAGAGTCCTTTCAAGGATGCGGGAGTTAGACCTAAGTGCGTGTGTGTGTGTGTGTGTGTGTGTAGTTACTCCAAGGCTGGCAGACAAAGCGTCGTCGTGCGATAAAAAATTGCACGTAAGGGGAAACTCTGCTTATGGAAAACGAGAATCAAATAGATTATGTACTTAAGCGAGGGAAATTCAAATGATTACTTTTAAAAACATGTTTAGTTCAGATCACTTGAGAAATATTTAATATTTATTTGTGTTAATAACAGATTTAGAATTTTCAAATATTAAATAAGCTTAAAAGAGTTAGAAGACTTAAGAATTAACAATATGATATTACAACTTTTCAAAGAAAGAATATATTTTTCAATTCCTTTACATGGATAAAAATTTTAATTTAATAAAATATATTTTCTTAGTAATATACTGTGCATTTAAAAGGTTTCCAATACATTTTATAATCTAAATTATTTGCTTTTTTCGCTGGAATTTTCTTTCAAATTTACATGATAAATTTCTGCTAGCAAAACACAAACTCCCTGACAAAATCAACATTTCATACCCTATCCAAAACCCGGTACAAATTCAATATTCCCTTTGCCTTTTTGTTTTCCTTTTTTTTCCCCTCCCTTTTTTTTCTGCTTCCATCAAGAGAACAAACAAAGAAAGTATAGCCGACTTTTGCGCGTCATGTTGTGTAAGCTTGTGTGGGTGTGCCTGCGTGTGTTTCAGGTGGAGCGTGTGCATGTGTGTGTTATAAGCATGACAAGCTGTCATTGTTTTTTGTGCCACGTCCTCGTTTCTCTCTCTCACCTTCTCCCTCTTTTACGTTCTCCCCTTTTTCTACTCATGACTTTATTCCTCTCAACAAGTTGCTCATACGCCACGTTTTACTAATAAGTTAATAGGTCCTCTCGCGCGGCAGCTCTTTTCCCATTTTCCCCTTTTTTATTTTTCCCTTTACCCCCAGCAGTCACTTTCTCTACTCCTGACAAATTGGAAAAAAGACCCGAAATAAAATAGGATTTTGTACGTGTCAGAGAAAGTTATAACAATAGGAACGGTTCAAGTGAGTAACAAAATATATGGCATGAAATTGCTGAAGTCATGGAAAGTGCGGTGGGCGGGCCTGGAAAAACGGGGCCAAGATGGCTGCGTTATAATCTAAAGACTTTGCCCAACTGGCAACCGGCAACCGACAGCTCAAGGTCCCAGGTCCCCTTTGTTCGGCTCTCCGTTAGCATCTTGGGCCCCTAATCCAACCCTATCATTGATGGGCGACGCTCTAATAAATTTCAATACTCGAGGCGCAAACAATGCCACAACGATTTGAATGAAGTTGCCACTTTATCGTGAGGCGCACACATAAGAATATATATTATATGGCGATTGCATAGGCATTATCCTAGAAGGAATAACAAAAAAAGAAGAAGAGAAAAGCGACGAAAAGAAACGAGAAGAGAGAAGGAAAACCCCGAGGACCTCCGGTCTGAAAGGCTGTTCGCTGTTGATAAGCCACGTTATGCTACGATTTATCCTTTATCTTCTAGCTTGAGGTAGGTTTCGTTTCGCAAAAAGAAAGGATTACATAACTCGTTACACCCCCGCTCCCTTTCGCATCTTCCATCAATAATTTATGAAACACTTTTCATATTTATGACAGCCACGCGTGCCATTGCGAATATTTATAAAGGAAAATATATTACGTTCAAGGCTTAAAGCTGTTCCATTTCCGTCCCATCTACTTACTCCTTCTGTTCTAGCATGTTGAAATTAATTCATCAATTTATCAGTGTCCTGCTTTAACGCATTAGGAGCAAGGACACGTCTGGGCTCGGATTTTATTGTAAATTTAACACGCTCACAGTGCTGTCATGATGGACAAATGATGACCATTTAATGATAATCGTCCGAGATAATGATGTCCATGCTTTGAAAAGAGCAAGTAATGCTAAAATCAACTAAAAGAGGATGAGGATATTCAGGACATCAAGTTAAACCAGCAAAGAAAAAAAAAAATGTTTGCCCATTAAATATGCATGGGACAAACTCTGATTCCACAAAGAATTTGCTGTGTGTATTTTTGATTAGCCTTTTTGCTTTATTTGTTTGTACATATATATTTGCACAACAATTTTTGTGCATTTTTTAGGTCTAATAAAATTACCATAATCATATGAAAAAGCTATTCAAATTGGGTAAGTTTTTTTTAGAAATAAGATAAAAATATACCAATGGAAAAACTTTATTCAAATTGCCAGCTATCCAATTAATATTTTATTAGTGGAATGAATGCCGCTTTCAATTTATTTAAATAAATAAAATAAATAGAGTTAGCAAACCAATAAGTATTTTAATTATTTTCGCTATTAATAATATTGAATACAAATCAGGCACAGTAAAATTAGACATTTTCTTCACGTACATGACCACGCCTATCGGATTATTTTTATTTATTTGGAAAACTTTCACGCTCTCCAACTATTTCCTACCTCTCCCTTTGTTTCCTGTAAACTCACCCATTATTTTTCCATCCCACTCATTCCATTAACCCCTAACTGACCTTATTACACTTATTTGTTAGTCTAAAAATATGTACATATTTTTTTTCTCGTTTCCCATTGCGGCTGATGACATTTATTCAGGCACGCGATGTCAATTAGCATTCCCAGTTAAAATATCGCTGATACGCGGAAAACAAAGTAAGAAAAATATGCTGTTGATAAAACAGCAGAGTCGTGTGAATGACTGAGTCGGAATTTGGTATAAAACCCTTTTTTCGTTTTTTCTTTTGTTTAACACCATATCATGTGGGAAATATTTTCTATTTACTTTTGCATATTGCATTTGGCATTTTGCGGTGCTGCTGTTGTCTGTATGCACCACCTGCATGACATGTCCAAAAGTCGGAAAATTTACGCGCCCGTTAATTGACAAAGGCTTGCGTTGTGGGTTGCGTTGCACAAAAAGCTAGATTTTCGCTGTTTGGGCGCCAGTGGGACTACCGTGCGTATGTGTAATATGAGACACATGCCGGGAAATGGGAACAGGAGCGATAGACCACAAATCTCAAATGTCAAATGGCTTGAGTGACATTTGTATTGATTAGTAAATGCGATTAATCATGGCTTTCGTGAATTTGTGTGTGTGTGTGTCTGTCTTTTTTTTGTAAGAAGTGTAGCAAGGGGGCATACAATATGCATGCAAGTTGAACAACGACATAATCTAGGACACCATAAAATATATATATTTTGGAAATATATTTGTGCTAGAAATATATATTCATATAGTTTCTAATGAAATATATTATAAAACAAAGTAAAATATAAAGTGTATTGTGCTTATAATTCCCAACTGTTTATTCTGGACTACCATTAAACACATTTAAAAATATTTTTTCTTGGATTAAAGCTCGCATTTTTTATGAGTGTTGTAGCTAACAACCAGAAACAATATTTATGTATGAAATTACAAAAGATAAATCTTCCAATATTCGATTCCCTGAAATTCCCCGAACTCGGCCACACATCTGTTGTTGCATTAATCAAGCAAATGTTTTCATCAAAACCGCATAAGGCCAATTTGCCTTCGGGACATTAAATTAACTGGCCGCCTGCTGTTGTTTCTGCTTCTGCTTCTTGTTCTCCCATCTTGTGCTTCGACGTCTTGATTATCACTCGATAATGACGTCACTGTGACCCATATTAAGACCGAAAGCTTGAAAGACTAAAAAGTTTCATTCCAATATTGAAAGTAAATGGCCAACAGCTGCTGCAAATAGTTAACTCACACAACAGCTGCAGAAAGTCGGTGTAAAAAAGAGAGAGAGAGATGTAGATGAAGAAAGAGAGGGAACGATACAAAAACACGTTCGACACGTTCAGCGAAACTGAGACTAAACGCAAGTTGTGACCTAAATTCGCTCAAACAAATATTATTATGTAGGCACTACTCTCCACCTTCTCCGCCTAACTCATCTTCAAAGCAATCTGTATATATAGTTTATTTTTCCAGCTCTTGCGCTTTCCCAACTAATTAGCCTGTAATTGAGCACTTTCGAAATGACGCAATAAATTTGCTTTTCTTTTTTGGGCAATTAATTAGCTAATCATAAATGTAAGAAGAGACTTCAACATAACTAATCAGTGCCAAGCAGTGAGGGATTAAATCGAGATAAGGGTGATTAAAAGGGGGAAATAGAGGCAAAAAGAGATTGGAACACCGAGAGCGTGTTACACAAAAAAAAGTGTCAAGTTCAGAGAAGCACGCTTGTCTAATTCTCCATCAGCTGACTGAGCGCATTTCCTACTTATTTATAGATAAGCCAACCACAGAGAGCACAAAAGCAAACAGAAAACTACGAAAATTAAATCAAAAGAAAACGGAAGATCGGAGCAACAACAACATAACATATCTCTTTCGCACTTGATATAGTTTTCGATTGTCTTGGGTTTCGGTTTAACACGTGCGCTGGCACAAGGGGATGTAGCTCAGATGGTAGAGCGCTCGCTTAGCATGTGAGAGGTACGGGGATCGATACCCCGCATCTCCAAGTGATAACATTTTTTTACCTTTTCCTTTTTTACTATTTTTCTTTGTTAATTCTATGTTTATTGTAGATAACTCTTAAAAACTATTTCCTAATAAAATAAAGTCGGAGTATTTTATAATCTAAGACTTGTTTTGACAGAATTAAAAATGATATCTTTTCGTTAAATATCTCTCTGTTTATTGCTTAAAAGTCTCTCTTTATTTCTATACAAGCTCTTTTTAAAGAAGTATTTATTGATTTTTCTCTTTTCTTTTTTTAAAGCCTCTTTCTCCCATCATTATGTGCAGACAACCGAAATTGTACTTTTCTGTGAAATCTGAAAAAACCGCATTTCAGTTGAGGGTTCTCAGTTTTCCCAGCACTTGAGTCAAGGACAAAAGGCCTTAAAATGGACGCACTGCAGCATTAAAAATAAGAAAGAGAAGAACAAGGAAAAAAAAGTAAAAATTGAACTGGAAAAAAAAATTTAAAGATAAAAAGTGCTGGAAAAAAGCAACGGAAAAAGAGAAATCACGAATGCGTCATAAAAACTTTGCACATCAATGCGCCCAGCGAGGAAAAGGGCTAGGACCAGGACCAAGGGGGCGTGGCAGGCGTATAGATAGCGGACGCGGCCATCAGCAGCCACTTTAAAGCCAAGCATCTAGCCAACAAAGTCCTGGGCAAAAAAATAAAATATATATTAAAAAAAAGAGCAATATACAGCTGGGGTTAAAACTATAGGATTTGTAGCTGAAGATGATATTTTGCAATTATAAATATAAGATGCATAGATTTTAAATTATATATAAGAGCTAGGAAACAGCAAATCGTGATAAAGAAAAATATATATGATAATATAGAATACAGAGAAAACTCTAGATTAGAGTTTATAAAGCTAAAAACTTTATTTATTATTTATACAAAGCATTATATTCTTCCTTTTAAAGCTTTCTTTAATAAATAGAAATCAAAACTTCTTACTTTTAAGTGGTTTAAGGTTTTAAGTTAAACAACTTTTAGCTTTAAACTTTTAACCTTTTTAAATATCTTCATTTGAAAAATAACATTCAGCATTCAATTTTATAATAAACTCCAATGAATTGAAGATGTTTTTTCTTCCACAAAAGATTCCTATAAACCTGTCACTTCAAATTGCTCGATATTTTCATTTATACAAGAGCTATTATTTTCACCGCATCTGTATATAGTATGTTATATAAATAAAAAAGAATTCGGTCCTCCTGTTTGGGCCAAGATGCGAAAGAAACCACTTGAAAATACAGCAAAAAAAGTGAGCAATGAGAGGGGACACAGTGAAGTGGGTTGCCGGGTTTGGGTTGGGGGCTACAAAGGGTAACTGACCAAATGGTTTGGGTCAGGGCCCGAAACCGGGAGAACGTTTTTATTGCAACGTGCTCGGTTCCGATCCCGGTACCACTCGCTATATGCGTGCTATATACCCGGCAGCCTCATTTGTTGATGGATTAGTCAAAGTGCAGCCACAGGGGGGAAATGGGGGGCCAAAAAGGGTGGCTACAAACACAAAAAAAAAAAAATAAAGCGAAGCAAAAACCCGAGGAGGAGCAGCAGCAGGAGCATTTCCTCATTTGCCTGTGGCAATGCAATTTTACTGCTGCAGTTTTGCGGCTCCTGCAGCGCACTTGCAATGGCAGTCAAGGAGCAAGAGCCCGAGCAAGGGAGAACGAATGAGAGCTGCCTGGCCACATTTTTGCTGCTCATTTTGGCATCATTAAAGCCTTCAGTTACCGCATTTTTCCTGCTGCCTTTTTGTCTCCTTTTTGCCAGCACGCACGCCGCACACAATTTTGATTGATGATTGAATGCAGCAACGGCAGCAGCAGCAGCAGCAGCGCCAGATCCAACATCTGATGAGCAACAGCTGCTTAATGATTGAGCGAAAGGCGCAAAAGGAAGCGAGCTTAAAATTGTGAAGGAATCATCTCCGGGAACTCTACTTGGAACTCCATTATATACGTTCACTTTTATATACTTTATAGTTTTTGATAGTAATCCAACTTTAAACACAGCTGAGTCATTGTCCAAAAGTTGTTTACACCAAAGTGACTCAAGCTAAAAGAGCTAAAAGAGGGATTTCTTAATAAAAAGTACAAGCAAACTTAAGCATTAAAATTTAAGAACATTTATATTAAATTAATTGGAGTTACTTAGTGGATCCATGACAATTATTACTCCCACTCGTAAGCTGTATAAATTGACAAATATGTAACAATGTCTTCATTTAAAATTTCCCAAGAAAAATATATTTTAATCCACATTCCGTGGGCGCAGCCCACGCCTTCATTTTCATACTTGTAGCTTTTGTTTTATAGGTATTTCATTTTTATTTTCGTCCGTTGCCGTTGGGTTTGTTTTGATGTAATTTTTCTGGGGAAAATATTTTGATTTTTATATGTTTGCTGCTCGTCGTGAATTTCATTGTTTTAGCCAGCCTTTGACCTGAGGGAATTTTCTTATTTGCAGAGGCAGCAGCACAAATATTTGAATATTTTATTTAGCAGAGTGCGTTTTACTTACACTCGACGTAAATTAAATGAAATGCATCTAGGAAGATTTTATTTATTTATTATTCGTGCTAGCTCCGGCTTTTGTTAAATTTAGAAGGATGTTCACTTTAATAATTGCCTTGATTTGATGTGTTGCCTTTAAATATTCCGCAGCATTTAAGCCTCGCAGCTCTTTTTGAAATTGAATTCCCATCGGGGATTTATCCTTTCTGACATTTATCACTGACATTAATTACTTCGGATGCCTGCTTGGCTTAACGCGTATTTATTTCAATTTCTCTTTGGCAATTTCCCTTTATTTGACATACAATTTGAATGCATATTTAATGTTAATTCATACTCGCCATGTCGTTTATTTATTTGGCTTTAAATGAACACATTTCTGCATTTAATTTGTGAACTGCATTGCTGGCTGGTCTTTTGGTTCCAAGTTCGACCACTTGTGTGTGTGTTGAAATATTTGTGTAACTTTTCCATCTGGTTTTTCTTTAACAATTTTTTTTCGGCATTTTAACAACTAAATTGTTGCCTTTTGTGGCAACAGAAAAATGTGGTTATCGGTTCCGTCTGAAAGCAATTTGGCAACTGCATTTCTCATCGCAACGCAGTTGCCGACGACTCACGAGCGATTTAAATATTTAATTAAAACATCTTTGAATGCGGCGAGTGGGTTGCTTGCCCCGTGTTGCTTGTGAACACAAATCTGGATTAGCATATGTTTCGGCCAAACATTTTGTTCGACAAATGTTTCCTATTTGGAACCCGACTTGATTAATCACCCCTTTGGGTGTGATATGGGTCCAAGTCTGAGTCTGAGTCAGAGTCAGCTCGACCTGCACAGCTGACGCAATATTATTACCGCATACAATTTGGCCTTTTCAGCGGTTCAAAGTTGAGCGCGGAGATCTTAGATTAAGCTGCAGTTAGCTACAGGAAGCTTGAATTACATTTTTCTTCACAGAAATATTTAAATTTTTAATCATTAATAAGCTAGAAAAGACAGCATGAGATTTTTCCTGTTTCTCTCCATTTCGGTTTCTCACATAAATTCCAATCAAAACTGGCAGAAACTCTGTTCCATCGCCCATGAGCTCATCGAGGAGGCGCCTTGATAATTTACTAGTAAATCAATAATGGCAAATTCAAAATAAACTTGCTCTGTTATCTCCCTCAACCATTTAAGTGCCATCAATTTTTGCCAAACTTTTGTGAAACTAATGCGTGTGTAAAAAATAGATAGATATTGTAGGGGGACAGTTGAATATTTTCCCACAGCAAAAAACTGGATAATAATGTGACAAAATCAGCGAAAAAGAGGAAGAGACGAGTGGCTGGCACAAAACATGTTTAAAAATGCATAAATTAAGGAGGTGAAGAAAAAAAAAACAATGAAAAAGCGGCAGCAAAGCCAAATGCAAATCAGCTTTGAGGCCAAAAGCGAAAAAAGGAGGGCAGCAATGGGAGCGAGTGGGCGTGTTAATTACACACTGTGGGACACAGTGCTGCCAAGAAGAATTCGCACAAGGGAATTGTTTAAGTTGAAATAATCGGTAGAAATAAAACTTTAAAAATTGTAGGAAAACTACCAGGAACACAAAGTTTTGACATTTAAAAAAAGGCAAGGCAATGTTTTGGAAACAATTGAAAAGTACATGATAATAATCACAATAATCACACAAAACTCTACAAATACTGTAACAGAGAAATTCCCTATGAAAGTCTTGTCAAATGCTTTAAACATTATTCTAATTAATCTTAAACTTATAAAAGAGAACTTATAAAACCAAAACCGTTTCTGTAGAAAAAAAAAACTGCAAATGGGTTAATGGTTTTGAAAAATCCTGTAAATAAACTTGTAAAGCCTTGTACTAGTTTTGAAAATTGAAAAAATCAGCAAACATGTGTTTCTATATGTTTACAATTGTAGTGCCAATATTTAATAGCATTTGTATGGTTCGCATCAAATAATATTGGCCCAAAACCCAGTGTAAATTTGCATTGAAAAAATAAAGAACAGAAATCAGCAAAGCCCTAGAATTGTATTGTTTTTTTTTTTTCAAATCCAGTTCACACACACACGCACACACCTGTTCAAAACCATTGCGCGTGTGTGTGTATATTTGGAAATGCATTGACAAGCGGAAATGTAAAGCAAAACACAAAATGCAAATGCGAAAAAAATAAAACCAAAGCCAAACAGCTGATGATGACGATTCAAAAAAGCAACAAAAACAACAACAAGAACAACAACGACAAGGGGGGCTACAAGCAGCGCTGCCCGCGCCTCTGCCGACGCGCGTCGCATTGCTTTTGTGTGGTTTAATGACCTTGCCCAAGTTGTCGCCACCCTTCTCGCTCGCACTCGCTGGCCGCATTGTGGGGACTTTGGTATTTGCTCCCCTGCCAAGCTGACGCCATGTGGTCGCTAATGCAGGAGCGAGACGGGGCTAGGGAGTGGGGCAAAGGCTGAGAGGGAGAACCAGAGAGAGACAGAGAGAATGAGACAACGCGTTCGTGCCTAATTTTAATTTTATGCACTCTTCTCGCACGCCTCACATTCTCCACGCGGCCCCCCCTTCGCGCCGTGTGCACACCCTTCTCCCTCTGTCGGTTTATTGGCAGAAAACAGCGAATTTTATTTTTAAACTATTAAAAATTGCTTCGACAAGAGAATTGTGTCAAGTGTAAATTGAATACTTTGTTGGCGGCACCTTCACCCCCTTCTCTTTGAGGTGTTTTTAATTTAAAGAGATGGTGAAATCATTAATTTAATTAAATATAGAGTTGTAAATATATGAATTATAATATAAGAGCAAAAGGAAAGTTAAGACTACAATTAAATAAAGTTTAATACCCAAAAGGGAACCTCAGCATAAATGCATTTAATGTTTGCATCGACGTTAAAATTCCCAACTCCCTGGTTTGGTTTGCTCTTTGCCAGGAAGAAATGCATAAGAACTTGAACTTTAAAGGAGGGACTACAAAATTTTTTAATTTTCTACAATAAGTTTACAAAAAACAATAATATTTACAAACTCAATGGAACTAAATTAGATTTCAATGATAAGATAATAGCATTGCAAAAATAAAGAAAATAAAATATAATAAAAACTTGGCGTGTGGGCGTGTACATGTTGAACCTACTCATGATACTTTTCATGATTTTTTTTTTTTATAGAAATGCATAAAATTCCCATCAAATTCGGGCCATAAAAATGGGCTAATATAAAGATCGTTAAAGCATCGCATCGAAATTCGCATCTTGCCATAAACAAAAGCACGAAGCGAACTTGCCATGTTATTAGAAATATATATAGGTATGTTTTTGGCATTATGTCTATTTAAAACAGTCAAAATTTATGGCCTAAAGCACAAAGTCAATGACATGTGAGGGGGTGTTATCGTTGAGGGTGAGACCCGCAGCTGGGAATGAAAGGAAATAACATGAAATGGCGGCACTGGTGAAATGAATGAAAAGTGTGACGCAAAAAGTGGATTCGTTAGGCGTCGACCTGGCAACAAATGAAATGGAGAGCAAGGTTCCCACTAATTATGATGTAAGGAAATGAGATTAAGAGCCAAAGAATATGCAAACAAATGTTTAGTCACAAAAAGATTAAGAATCCCACATAGTAAGTTATGAAAAGCAAATGAAATTTTATGTCATATTAAAAATAGACAACTAGACCGGAAGCCCAATGTTTTTCTTTGAGTAATCTAACAGATAAATTACGTCTATAAATATGTCGGAGGTTTATTAGTTATTTGTAGTATTAAATGTTGTGAATATGAATACATATCCACATTAAGTACAATTTTAGACTGGAACATAAAAAAAATGACCCCAAAACGAGGTTAATAGATTTATTGATTTTAAAACTTTCAAGTTCAATGGTTTCTAGTCAAGTCGGTTCTTATCTCTGTACATTCACTTATGTTCTTTCTTAATTTTGTTGTATTTACTATAGCTATACTTATCAAATTTAGTACTCTTGTGCAATTCCTTGAAATACAAGCTAATCAGGGTCAGTGCCAAATAAACCTTATCTTCCTTATTATTCACCACATGCTGATGATCATCATGATCAGCCTTCTTCTGCCTTTTGTTTATAGTCTTTTTCTTTTTGTAAATGTATTCCAGATTTTGTATTTTCCCTATCTTATCTAAGCGACCAAGTTACGTTTGTTTAATTCCCTTCCCAATCTGTTTCTGGGGCAAACAAACAATTGACTGACAGGCTGCATTACGTTTATTTGTCCAACGAATGCCTAGTGACTAATTTCAATTTGATTATTTTTTTTCAAGTGTGGACGCTCAGAGCAATGAACTTTGTTTTTTTTTTCCCCTCTCTATCATTTGGTCTTATCTCTAAAAATGGGGAAAAACATAAAACGAATCTAGAAGAGTGCTGCTAATGGCCTTTTTTTTAAGGAGGCGGGGTGTCAATGCCAGGTTGGGGATTTGGATGAATTGATCCGTTGGAACCCACGCAAAGTCATAAATCAGCGGAAAATCAAACGAATGAAACAAAGAAGTCCATCAATGATCATCTAAAAGAAAACTTCACTTTGGGGGTCTCTAAAAGCCAAGCTGTGGGAATTCTTTTTGAGGAACAAACAAAAATATGTGAGGGTTCATTTGGGTGAAAATGTTATTCAAATCGTGATGTTTTTTTAGCCTATGTAGAACATTTTTTCTATTGAAATTGAAAATAAATATTATATTAAAATATACTCTATATTTTAAACAATCTTTTATTGGGCATTGGACCAACAATGAGTAACGAAAAGCTTATAAAATATTTATGGTTTTTACATGGTTAGTAGGTTATAGGGCGTGGTCTGGCAAACCTCTAAAGAAGCTGCAAAAATAAGCAGTTGCAGGCTTTAAAAAAAAACTAAGAGCTACAAATGGCAACCTTGACAAAGGCAGCTGCATCAGAAATAACAAAAAAGGAGAAAAAAAAACTCGCTAAATTACAGCGTCGACGTTGACAGAGTTCTTTTCTTTTGAGTTTTTGTCTTCTGTATTTCCCAGGGCGGCTTTTGTCACTTATTACTTTTTTCGTGTCTGTTTTTTACATTCTTTTTATACTGCCATGATTTCTTTTGTCGTTGCTACCATCTGCACATAATAATCTCATGCCCAGCCATGACACGAAATGTACGTTGATTTTTTCCTGACTTTCTCTGGCATTCCCCTGATTTCTTGGTTACTTTTGGTTATAGTTTAAGATTTATATTTAATTTTATCACTAAGAGATTTCATAGCAGAGAAGAATTAAATGCTAATAAGAAAATATTAAATACTATTTTAAACTCATTAGTATTATTTATGGATTGATATTGGATCTCTACATTTTATTTCCATCACTAACCCAATTACTCTAAAAGATCATTAATTACAGGAAGGTTATTTGGTTATTTCTTAACTGGCTTCCAATCAAAAATGTACCTCCAGCTGTTTTCATTCTCACTCAAAACAATTTAAAATTAACTCCTCCTACGTGGGAAAACTCGTTCCAAGGAAACTGTCCAAATGAAATTTTCATTTCGAGCCCAAAAATAAACTTACCCCCGCCGGCCGCCCAGTCAAAGTCAGTCAGAGTGAGTAACAAGTATTTTGTGCTTACCTGTAAAGAAAATAAAGAAGAGGGAAAGAAAATTAATCAATAAATATATATATCTTTTACGGATACTAAAGTAGAGTTAAGTAGAGCCCGACAACAGCATTTTCACCATTTTATTTTGGCAGCAAATCATTTTGCAAGTGTCATAAATAATTCCCATACTCGATTCGAGTCGAGACTCGAGAGCCGAGTGAGTTTTAAAGCGTATCTCTGAGACAGGGACAGACAAGTGCAGGTTGGTTCATAATTTATGCAACTATATTTCGATTTTCCTCCTTTTTTTAATCTACAAGCTCGCTTTATGCTGTTTATGTTGGCAATAGCAGAAACCAGTTCTTTAAATATGAGACAGTTAAATGTTGGGAATTATGTCGAGTTGAGCTAAATATCATAAATATGAAAGATAAGGCAGTAAGAGGAAAATGTTTTAGAAAAGAAAATAAGACTTTAAGCCTAGGATCACGATTCGGGAATATTTATCTGTCCTGCCTTTTTGCTGGCAGAGCAAAGTAAGAACAGAAAAGGAAGAATATTCAAGTGGAGTTAAAATGTATTTTTTGGCTTAAATTTAGACTTTTTTGGTCTAAATAATATTTAATAAATATGTAGTTTTTAATCAGAGATATTATGTTTTACAGGAAATGTTTTAAAATACAAAATTCTCACAAATATCAATCTAGAATGTCAAGAATGTCATCACTGTTCTTTAGTAAAATACTAAGATATCTTGTAAAATTTCTTTATTAACCTTATACTATTATTATTTATTTAAAAACAACAAAATAAAGTATATTAAAATATTAATTAAATACTAAAAACATGTACAAAAGTCCATAAATAGTAGATCTTACTCCCCTGCCCATCAGAGTGTTAAATTGAGTTCTCCACGCCCCCACAGAAACGCATTCGTGCTTTTTTTTCTGTATGCCAAAAACTCATCAATTAAGCCACGAAGAGTATCCAAGTGACAGCTAACAAATAAAATGCATTTACCAAATCAATTTTGCAGCGACATTAAAAATGAGCCACCGAATGAATTAAGAAATCGATAAAAGTACTGCCCGTGCCGCGATGTGCATTCATTGCTTGGCTCATATCTCGGGAATTACGTTGATTAATTGTAAATTAGATGTTTGGAGATCAATGGACAATCATTAAATTGATTGCAATTTGCATGCTGAATGGCCCAACTAATTAAGCAACGATTTTACTCAATTTGATTGGATTTCATTGGCGGGGCAAAGGCAAACCCATCGAAATGGGGGATTGACCCCGAACAAACATCAACATCACAACGGCGGCCAATCAAATTTATTGTTGTTGCCGACCGTTGATTAGTTTTGATTAGGTTATGTGAAAATTTCCCATGCCTAAGGCCATAAACTCCAAGTAGATTATTTTCTGCTTCTATATACTGCAAATTAAATGTGGTTCAATTCAATGTTTTCAGTTTACTTATTCAATTTATTAAAAGTCTAGTGAAACCTTTAATTAAACTATTTAAATAATTAGGTGTATTTTTCTTAATAAATATTATATTAAATATTAGTTTAGATAATAACCCATCAGAAAGCAGACCAATTACTTTGAAAGGGGCAAAGGCACCTGGCCGTGGATGATAAAATGAAAAATGAAAGGAAAGAAATCTTAAAAATTTGCGCAAGTTGAGTGCCTCTGGGCGAGGCAAATCAAAAATAAATAAACAGACTGTTGAGAAGTTGGAAAAGCTGGAAAACTGGTATTCTGCACGGTTTCACCTGCTCGCAATCTCTCCTACTCCCCCACCTCTTGTTGCTGATGATGATGAAAATGTTTATTACATTTCCTGCCTTAACTATTGCAGACGCAAATGACACAAAAACTCTCTTGACAAACTTTGGTTCGCACAAAAAGGGAAATTAAAGGAAACGGATGTATGCCGAAAGGGTTGAAGGGTGCCAGGAGGAGGCAAAGGAGGATTACAAACAACAATTAGACGATAAGGAAACATAATTGCAGCTGGGGGCTACAGCAGCAACTTCCTTGAGATAGTTACAAAGGCGAACAGAGCTCTCTTTGCAGATGGCAAAGGAAATGAAGGATTTCATTAAAAGAATGTAAGCACAAAATAAGCAAAACTTGAAATCTCTAAAGGTTAAAGAAGTTAGAGGAAAGCCTTTACTAATTCCAAGAGTTTTTCCTTAGAAGAACCTATTGGTATACTTCGATTTGGGTTTCAAGACATAAAAGTTGTAGATCAAAGTTTACCGAGTTTACAGTAGTTTTCCATTTCGGTTTTTCTCAGAAAATTGTGACCAAAACGTGCTTGGAAGTACCAAAGTATTTGGCTATATTCCCAACGCAAAGTTTTTCGCTTTGCATTTACATAGAACAGGAAATCACCTGCTTAAGGTTTTTCTTTATTTCAACTTGTCAGTTTTTCCCACTGCTCGTCTCTCTTCTTTATATTTCAACTCTTCTTCTTTTTTTTCGTGGCCAAACCGCAAACGTGTTTGGCATTTAAAATCGATGCAAGAAAATGCAGCTGGGGGAGGGGGGAAAACTCCGGGGGCAGGGGGATGGGTAAATGTAGAAAAGAGTTGAGCAGTCGTCAGTCAACACAACTGACACGCAATAGTTATATACAGAGAGGGAGAGAGAGAGAGGGGCAGACAGGAAGCAGGGGGAGGGAGGAAATGGGCGGAAAATAGGGAAATTCACGGGGGTTCAGAGAGGAGCAACCAACTGAGACGCTTGTCTGCCTCCTTCGGTTGTTATTGTTAGCCATGTAATTAGGCTGTTGAACAGGCAGGCGGACGGTTTTTCTCCTTATCTCTTTCCTTTTTTTTTTATTTTTGGTTACTCACATGTTGTACAATAATTGTGTAATTTCACTTGCCTCAAAACCATTTTGTTGTCTACCCCAACAGCATGTCTGCAAACATTTTCTTTTCAATTGAATAATTTTCATTTTTTCCTCCGATCTTCCCCTTTTATCTAAGCCGTCGAGTTATAAATGTGGCAAATATTTTTATAAATTCTTATAATAAAAGAGCCAACAAAAAATACAATTCAATGTGCGGCCTTAAATCAACTGAAAATTTTTGGCGATGCGGAGGAGGGAAAATGTGAAAAAGAACGACTGGGAAAGGAGAGACTAAAACATAAATTGCCTCGGCCACAGCGAATAAAACACATGTGGCCCCTGATAAGCGGGAAAATGTTGAAGAGGACCCAGAGATATCAATGAGTTGCCTTTGGGGGCGACTCAACAGGGCGTATGCGTAATGTAATTTAAATCTGTACAGCCATAAAAAGATTTCGCATTCAAACGAAAAAATATATACATATAAATCAAATGAAATGAGAATCCAATGAAAAATATAAAACAATTTAAAGAACCTAAAAAATATATATGTGTTTTTGTGCAGTAACAAGCAATTAATAAAGAAACAGAGAGATTGTAACATTTATTATGCATTTCTGTTCATGAAAATCAGAGATTCACTGTAATAATAAATGCAAAAATAATCTGCTGGGAACTAAAGAAAGAACGAATTTATTCGCTTATTTAAGTTAAGCCTTCTTTTTTGAATAATCAACGAAAATTGCCGATACATTTAATTCAATCAAAATGTTGCTAGTTTATTTTAATTACATTTCATCAGAAGAAGATCTATCAAGAGGCTTAAAGCCTTAAACACACACACTTTAATACATTAAGTGTTATTTAATTACTGATATTGACTGCTTAAAATAAATATACATTTTTTTAAAGGCCACAAATAAACACCTGAACGACCCCTTCAAATATTATCACACCTTAACTAAAGAAGGAGCCAAGTTTGGAGCCATTAAAACATACATATAGCCACAAATTAAAGAACAATAAAAACGGATGACCACAGGTCCGAAAGGGGGCGTGTCCACGAGGCAGAGGCCACAGGTGGCAGGGGGCACAGACTCCCGACGCCCGATGTCCGACTCCAGACTCCAAATCGAGTTGAATAAACCCCGACTAAAGTCAACAGCTAACCATAGAGAACTCGTTGGAGTTTCTTTTATATTTTCTTTTCGCCTTTTTGTGCTCGGAATCGGAGTGGCAACAGTTGGACTTGGACAGGCCTAAAGTTGATAACCTTGAGAGCATTTTCATGCGAAAGTTCAATGAATTTTTAGTTTCTACTTCCATGTGGCTAGCGAGAGAGAGAGAGAGAGAGCGAGAGCGGGCGAAACTCACATGTGACTCGAAGAAGTGGCCAGCAGAAAAGCGATGGCGGGGGAAAAGTGAAACAAAAACCAGACTAAACACTGTCGAATGATGCAGCACTAAACGGGGGCCTCCAAGGGGTAAGGCGGCAGCAGCAGCAGAAGCTGAGAACCAGTTCAGCAAATGGACTAAGAACAAGAAAGAGCATTGCTTCAAGAATTCTTCAAGACGTTCAAAGTACCTTCACATAATAATAATTATATTCTTAGGATGCTTTAACAACTAATTTATTTGATTTATTTTAGAATGACTTATTGCTTTTCTTTTATTAACAATTTTTATGCACTTAACCACAATTTTCCTTTAAAATAAAACAGTGTGACCATTAGATTACAATTATTTCTAAAGGAAGTGTGCCCCTTCTACTTAACAAACGTGCAGTGTGACCTTGCTGTCTGCAGAAAATATTTTGCTTTTCAAGTAATAAATACTTTAAATTCAAATGGTTCAAGACTTCCCAGGTATGTCTGTAATTTCTAATATTACAGGGTATCAAGACTGCACGCAGGATAAGGCAAACGAAGGACTGAGAGGAGGCCAGGGTATGAACGAGTTGGGAAGGTGTGTGAAATCGATGCGTCGTCGACATCTTCGTGCCTCCTCTTCGTACACCAAACTCCTCTCCATCTTCGCCTGTCTTCGCTTTTAGTCGAAGCTCATGAAATGCGCAGGAAATCAATGATTCGCTTCGGTTTCGATTACACACACACACACACACACGCTCTTATACACACGTACGGTCGCCCATTTGGAACACACACATGCAGATGACGGCTATTGGCAACATGTTGCCGCAACACGCACAGCATGTTGCTGAAAGCATTTGCAATAAATTAACTAAAATTATAGACAATTATTAAGCATTGATCAAGCGTATAACTTGAGCGATGATCGCTCTCTGATTTTTTCTTTCTCTTGCGATTTCTTCTTCGCTTTCGATCCCCCTTTTACCCCATTTGTTGGTGTAGCTGTTGGTGTTGTTGTTGTTGGTGTTGCATGCCAGCATTTTTTTTGCCTCACTTGCATATTTATTGGGGCGTTTGTGCATTTTAATTAAGCGATTTGTCAATTGCACAGAGAGCCTTCTGCAAAGTTGGAAATGCTTCAGGGAGTCCTCCACGGAGAAAGAGAATTATTGATTGCGATTGCCTGGGCAAAGGGAAAATTATATGGCAGAAGAATCTGAGCAAGGAGAGGAAGATACATGGACGGAGATGTTGGAAGGCGAAGGGCAATTAGTCAATCACAGGGTTGAATCAGGGGTTCAATCGGTTGAACGTAATTGAAATGGAAGACAAATTGATGCATTAAAGAGGATTGAAGCCCGAGGTGAAAATCAAATTATTACAAGATTGAAGAGCTGATCTTGTATTTGAGAATACCTTATATTTAGATAAGATCTTGATTTTCAAGAATATGGATTAAACACATTGAAAATAATATATTTGATTTGATAAGTAGACAACAATTAGCAAGTAACTCTTGTTTTATTTATATTTAGCTAAGTGGTTTGTGTATTAATTTGTATCTATTTTTTAGTGCTCCAATTATGCCAGCATCCTTCCTTAGGTTCTGATTTTCTCCTTCTTTCCAATACCCTTAATATTCCCCCATTCCTTTCCTGTTTCACTGGAGTTGTCTCCTCCTCCTTTCTCAAGTTCCTTCCCTCCTTTCTGATGTAATTTGAGAGTCGTGAAAGCCGCAGACATTATACATAATT
>VNJS01010600.1:0-15320 GCA_008042575.1 Drosophila watanabei | reverse complement strand
TACTTTGAGATACTAGTATTTCATATTTTTTCAGAATTTTGTTGTAAATTTCATAAGAATCGGACGACTATATCATATAGCTGCCATACAAACGATCGGTAAACGTATAGAAAAAATTACATTTTACTTTACATGTAAAAATGTGAAAAAATGTAAAAAAAATTAAAACTGTAAAAATTGTATGTATATGAAAGTAGTTCATATTATAGATTATAATTTATACAATTGGAATCTGCAAGGGTATACAAACTTCGGCGCGCCGAAGTTAGCTTCCTTTCTTGTTTTCTATTAATTTCTCGTTTGATAGTGTCAGATTTTCATAAAATTAAATACGAAATTCTGAAATAATATAAAAAGCTCATATCCCAGAGTAAATGAAAATATGTTCAAAAATACTGTAGTTATGTTTTTTTAATTTTTTGGATCGTTCCTATGGACCGCTGCCTGAAGATATTTGTTAAGAAAATCAACTACTCTGAGCTGAAAAAAAAAAATTAAATTCTCTCAATGAATTGAAATAAAACTATGATTAATGCTTCACGTGGTATTATTATTACTTTTCACTCAGTTCAATATTAAAACAATTTACTTAAAACTAATAAATGCAACAGTTTCGACATAAAGGCTGGCATTAAATGCCTGTAAATGCACCTGCTCCCCGAGTTCGTTTGGTATGGCATAAAAATCGGATTTACATGCGGAAAACTCCAAATTTAGTATCCTGTCCGGCGTTATTCAGAGCTGCTTTCAGGCTCAGGCCCAGGACCTGGCGTGTGTTGGCAGGATCGATAATGCCATCATCCCAAAGGCGAGCCGTACTGTAATACGGTGAGCCTTCCGCCTCAAACATCTCTACGATGGGAGCCTTCAGCTTCTGAGCTTCCTCTTCACTGAACTCCTTGCCGGCTCGCTTTCGCTGATCCTGCGTGATCTGGGCAAGCACATTGGCCGCCTGGACGCCGCCCATAACAGAGATGCGCGAGTTTGGCCACATGTACAGGAACCGCGGCGAGTAGGCACGTCCACACATTCCATAATTGCCGGCACCGTAGGATCCCCCGATAATTACGGTGAACTTGGGCACATTGGCACAGGCCACTGCAGTAACCATCTTGGCTCCGTTTTTGGCGATTCCATTGGCCTCAGCGTCGCGTCCGACCATGAAGCCTGATTGGGAGGATATAGAGCAAGTTAGGTTGTATTTTGGGAATGCTTTAGGTTAACTTACCGGTAATGTTTTGCAGGAAGACCAGGGGAATCTTTCGCTGCGCACACAGCTGAATAAAGTGGGCGCCCTTAAGTGCGCTCTCAGAGAAGAGGACTCCGTTGTTTCCCACTATTCCCACGGTGTGGCCGTAGAGTTTTGCAAAGCCACACACCAACGTCTCTCCAAACAGCTTTTTAAACTCTGTGAAGCGACTTCCGTCGACAATGCGGGCAATCACCTCACGGACGTCAAAACTCTTGGTGAGATTGGGACCCACAATGCCGTACAGCTCTCGAGGATCATAGCGCGGCTCTTCTACGGTCACTTGCGGACTAGCATCCCGGAAGTTCAGTTGACTGGAGTGCACCAGTTGGTCATTGTAGGAGTTGGTGCCAGTCAGATTAAGGTTGCTCACAATCTGGCGGGCCAGATACAAGGCGTGCTCGTCATCGACGGCGTAATGGTCCGTCACGCCCGAGGTTTTGCAGTGCAGATCCGCTCCACCAAGGTCCTCAGCGGAAACCTCCTCTCCGGTGGCTGCCTTTACCAGCGGCGGACCAGCCAAGAAAATGGTTCCCTGCTTTTTAACTATGACGCTCTCATCGGCCATGGCTGGTACGTAGGCTCCTCCGGCCGTGCAGCTGCCCATGACCACGGCGATCTGTGGAATTCCCTGGGCCGACATGTTTGCCTGATTGTAAAATATACGCCCAAAGTGCAGTTTGTCCGGAAAAACCTCTGCCTGTCGAGGGAGATTGGCGCCACCAGAGTCCACGAGGTAAATGCAGGGCAAGCGATTTTCGATAGCGATCTCCTGGGCACGAAGATGCTTCTTCACCGTGATGGGATAGTAGCTTCCGCCTTTAACTGTGGCATCGTTGGCGACTACCACGCAGTCCGTACTAAAATTATAATCAAGAGAAAAATAAGACTTTAGATTGCCAATAATATAACATTAATCTTGATCTATCAGATTGGGAAAATCAAAATGTACTTTACATTTACGAAACAGTCTCCAGCATAGGTACTTCACGTAAAAGATACAATTGCTAAATGTGAAACTGAATACAAACTATGAAACATACCCGCAAACTCGTCCAACGCCGGTTACAATACCGCCAGAATTGACCACCTCCTCGCCGTACAACTCGTGCCCGGCCAGAGCGCTCAGCTCAAGGAATGAAGATCCCTTGTCCAGCAGCAGGTTGATGCGATCCCTCGCCAGGAGTTTCCCCCGAGAGGTGTGTCGCTCGATCGCCTTCTGCCCGCCGCCAGTCAGTACCTTGCTGGTGTGGCTGCGCAGCTCCTCGACCAGCTTTCCCATCTCTATGGCATTTTCCTGGGTAAGAGAATCTCCACTTTAGCAATCAGTATGTTTTCAGTGCGTATCTTATACCTTGTACTCGGCTGACTGCTTGTCCACCTCGCTGGGCAGAACATTCGCCTCGCCCACGTGAAGGAGTCGCACCTGGCTGCGCAGCACATTGGAGGACAGAGAGCTCCTTAACAGCGCATTTAACCGGATCATTTTATGGGCTGTTTTACGGGAGTTACTGACTGGAATTTACCTAGCCAATGTTACGTCAGTATCGAGATGTGTGTGCGAGCTGATAGCTATAATCGCCGCGCAACAGATGGTTGCGATGATCGCGACAGCGTTGCCAGATCCAAATGTTCTTTCCCCCTAAAAAATCTCAAATAGAAGAAAAAAAATCCAGGTGTCCAAACCGCTTGCCGTCGACATAGTAGATTTTGGCTGCGTTCAGCAGAAAAACATGATCACTGGTCAGTGATGCTTCTGACAGCCGGGCCTCCTCCAGCCAAGAGTCCATTTCGGTCCTCTGCCTCTGTTTTTTTTACGGGCTCGTCCTTGGCTCCTTGCGGAAATGAAAGAAAGGACCTCACCGGCCCTAGTATCACCAAAACTTTAAGCGCGTTTTTCTCAGAGCCACGTTTTCTGACCTTAGGAAAGTGATTTAAGTGATTAAAGTGATTCCTTTAAGTTTGTTTTAACAAATGGTCTACGATCTGCCAAAAATATTACAAATTGATTTTTTCAAACAATAATTTGTGAAGAAAAAAGTGCGAATATCTTATTTCTTATTTATATTTCTATATGTCGGAAGAATTAAACTGCTAACAAGAACAATTACGTTTTTCAGAAGCAGGAGTGAACTGAAGACATTACTGCCTAAAGGTATGCTACATGGCAGGATAGACAGAAAACAACGCTAGTGCTAACAATGAGAAGTTTTTTTTTGAGACATGAAACAAAAAGTATTTATTGAACGAATATAACAAATTACGAACTATCAACTCTGAACAAATTACTATTTTAGAATATGTTTTAGTGCCCTGCAGTGCAGCATGAAGCCTACTTTTATCAAAACACATAAAGCAATAAATTTGCTTAAGTAATCTAAGTAGTAAGCTTTTGGCCAATCAAAAGACCGAATTCGTAACAGTCTGTCTATCCTAAAATTAACAATTTCCCATTAAGTTGGGTTATTTTTTAAACAAGCAAGCTTTATAGTTTTTAAAATTTGAATTTGTTGCCAGACTTCTGAAATAACTGATACCGGCGCACTATCGTCCATCTCTAGCTCCTATCGGACGGCTATCGACCGACCTGCGCTGCGCGCCCGATGCATCAGTGTACATTTTACATCCCTAGCGCTCGCTCGTTCGTTCGACAATTTGTCAGAAAACTTGCATTTCTTTGTTTAAGATCCAGGAATTACTAAGAACACCCAACCCCGAGAGCCACGACCAACTGATACGGTGAGTTGATTAGGGATCCCAACCCATGAGTTGTCGCCCTTCCGTATGGGGCCCCACTTCGTTCGTGTGAGTCAGTGAGCGTGCGTGCGTGTATGTGTGGCTCCTAGCTCGGCGTTTTTTTTTTGCAAAAAAAAAAGCCAAGAAGAAGAAATGGCAAAATCTAGAAGAAGCGTCAGCAGTCAGCAGAAAAGAAAGTTCATCGGGAGCTGAGTGTGGAGTGTATGTGGCGATTTTAAAATAGCTTTGCCGAAAACTTCAAGTGCACACTTGAAGGAAATAGCTGTACACGGCGCGGAGATGCCGAGATGCGTCGGTGCACATGTGTGCGTGCGTGCGTTCGTTGTATATTTAAATGTCGCCTGCTGCTGTTCCCTCCTCCAAAAATAAAATTTCGAGCGAGCGTCCCGTTCTGAGGGTGCGCGTGTGTGAGTGACTGTTAATCTTGGCCTGCGAGTGTGTGTGTTTGTGTACTTGCCACAGCCGCAAAACAGAGGCCGCAAAAATTCCACTGCAGCGGCTAATCTGCCCCGTCATTTCCCTTTCCCGCCGGGCACACCCCGCCCCCCCTTTTCTGGCCAATTTCCTTGCTGGAAAGGAAGGAAACCAAGCACCTTTCCTAGGCTCGTTCGTGTCTCAGGTGCCGATTGTTTTCAGATCGATGACGTCACCGCATGTGTCAACTATTTACGGTTTATCACTCAAGCCCCCGCACAAATGTGTGTGTCGGTGTGTGGGTCCGGCTACCAACAATTCGGAGACTTGTTTTTGTTTTCTTTTAGATCGAGTTACTATTTATATTGGCTTAATTATCCAGTGGAGTCGCCAACGCAGCTTTCTGCTATTTTTTTATTGCTCCAACAGCTTGCCGGTTTCTTTTCGGCTTCTCTACTCAAACAAACACACTCTCACTCACATTCACGTTCGCACTCTGCCAGCGGATTTGGCTCATAATATTGGCATGCTTGTTTTTTTTGCTCAAGCGGATGGATGGCTTAGTGTTGTTGCCATTGTTGACACACTTCCACGGAGGAGATTGTTTCCCATTAGCGAAATTTAAATATGGATGAAATATGACGGATGAATAAGTGGGAGGCCCCATTTTGGGCAACTGGTCCCCGTTTTTCACTGCTGTGCCGGGTTTTCCCTGTTCTGCTTAATTAGTTCGTAGCCAACTTCCGCTGCACCCACCCACACTGAAGCGTACAAGCGCGATCACACACACACACAGATATCCCTCGACAGCGGACTACACTCAGAAAAATATATCTCTGTTCATAGGTAACACTTTAAAAGATACTTTGTCTGACGGATTTAAATTTCACTTCTGTTTTAGTTTTTCCGAGCATTTCCCATACTTGTAGAATGCTTTTCGTTAAATCATCGCCTACTTTCGAGAGGCTACGTAATTTTCTGAGAGCTTTATAATTATCAACCTTTGGCCAAGGAAACATTGAAGGGAAAGAGTCCTAAGGGGTTAACAATAACGAAAACTTCGTTTCAGGGTCCGAGAACTAGAGAACCAAATCAAATCATTCCAAAGAATATTGAATATGTTTACTGTTAATGTTGTTAAACCCTCTCTGACTCCTTCAGGGTTTATGAACCCGGTATAAGGAGCTCATTCTGTACAACTTTTTTTCTGTGCACCAATCTACTTGTTGTATTTGGGGCATGGCTATTGTTGTGCCCTCTGCTAGTGGGGAGCACTTAAATCAATAAAATAGCAGCAAATCGCCCCGCATTCGAATTGGAGTTCCGCCCTTTCGGGTCAATGCACTTGGAATACTCACACACACACACACAGACTCACTAAAGGTGGCGCGCATTACTATACTGAAACGCTGATGGGCACAAAGCGTGGACGAAGTGAGTCGTCGGTATATTTATAGGCTGCCTTCCAAATGCCGGCTAATTCTTTATCTTGGTGGCCCACGTTCTATGTTCAGTTGGCCCATGTTCTATGTCCCTGCTGGCCAGGCTGACATTGATAATGCCAATGAGTAATCTTCATCTGTTGCTGCTGCACAGTGACGCTGGCGTTAGGGCAGGCACCGAAGCGGAGCGTTGACAACGCGTCTCGTCGGGAAACAGTCCAAGTTCATTGTTCGCCTGCTGCGGTCTTTGCGGATTACTCTTCACTCGTTTCCCGTTTCTTCGATCGCTGTTCGGGGTTCTTGTAGGTTTTCAAGATAAATCGAGAGAACCCTTATCCCCCAAGACTGAGAAGAAAGTTAACTTGCCACAGTCGTCAGTAAAAGATTAAGTTGATTTATTATGAAGAAAGTTTTTTTATAAAGAAAATTACAAAGATCCGACTAAATTTAATGCTATACAAACTTATTGGTAATACTTTACAAGGAAAGAAAAAACATCTGCTCTCTTTGCAATGATTTCCAATAAGTAAATCAATCAGTTTAATACAAGAATACAAAATAAAACTTTCGCAACTTTAACGTCTCAAAACCTTGAAGAATTAATGTTGAATGAAAAGTGCTAAGTAAGAGCTGCAACTGATTAAAGTTTGCATTCCGATAGATAGATAGTTGGTTTTCCATTCGAAAAAGCTTTTCGTTTGGCTCTCGAATCTATAGCTAGCTAGACTATCCAACCCGCTAAACAACTTTCATTCAGTGTGTCGGATGAGGAATACCCGGGCTGCAGATTCGTGGAGTGAGTGTGCAACGGTAACATGTCCAATAACAATCATTTGGCGTTCCCGCTTGCCGTTTGCTTCTGCTGATGATTATTATCGTGATCTTGATATTGAGCACGCACATGGGCCACGCTTGAATGCATCTAGAGCCAAAACAATTATTAGCTGGCGTAATTAAGAGCCGTTCATGGCAACAGCACTCCCACATGGGATTAGAGGCGATGCCCACAGAGCTCTAACCATTCGGTTTTTTATTTTTTCAGTGCCGCTTAAGAAACAAGAGGACAACACCATCATCATGGCTGTTAACGTTTACTCCACAAATGTGACGTCAGAGAATCTCTCGCGGCACGACATGCTGGCCTGGGTGAACGATTGCCTGCAATCGCAGTTCTCCAAAATCGAGGAGCTATGCACGGGTAAGTGTGCGCTTAAGTCATCCGGAAGGCATTCTTATTGGGACGGACCCACCTTCGCTTGCCGTTTTAGGTGCCGCATACTGCCAGTTCATGGACATGCTGTTTCCCAATTCAGTGCCCGTGAAGCGTGTCAAATTCCGAACAAATCTGGAGCATGAGTACATACAGAACTTCAAGATATTGCAGGCGGGCTTCAAAAAGATGTCTGTGGATAAGGTAAGAACCATAATGCATGCTAGCTTTAGATTTTTGATTTAAATTTGATTTAAACACACACTGACACAAAAACCCGACCTAATTCCGACTCTGTGGAGTGGACCTGCAGCGACCAGCTGCGACTCTACTAATATAACTTAATGTGTGTTGTAACTAAACTGCAATTTCCGTTACAAATCAACAACCCAACCAACTCGCTCCAAACCAACAACTGCACAGATCATTCCAGTTGACAAACTGATTAAGGGACGCTTTCAAGACAATTTCGAGTTCCTTCAGTGGTTCAAGAAGTTCTTTGACGCCAATTACGACGGCCGCGAGTACGATCCCGTGGCCCAGCGAGGTGGCGTCAAGCTGGGAAACGGCAACGGTCACGGCAGTAACGGAGGAAGCGGCGTGGGCAGCAGTAACAACGATCTCCATCTGATGCACCGCCGGCCCCTGCAGGCGCCCACCGGTGGTGTCAGCCGCATGCCTCCACGAGCCATTGCTCACACCGGTACGGGTATGGACAGGGTCGGGCCTCTGGCCAGTGTTGCGGTGCTGGCAGCGATCCTACCATTTGTTTGTCATTTCATTTTTGATTTGCGAATTGAGCGAACGTGAAGCACGCAGCGAAGCCAAGTGAAGCGATCGATCTGGGATATGTGCCACACCAAAACTCCACACACACTCACACAATGCACTGATCCTAAGCAGGTGGAGCACCTCTGACAACCCAACAAGCACACACATTCAGTCGCATCCTAGCACAAAACACTCGAGTCAATGGATCTGTTTATACTTGTCCCGCCTGCCAACCCACTAACCACTTGTAATCCTCGTATTCAGTGATGGGAATGATGTCCTTAGTAGAACGGCTTTCACGCTAAGCTAATAATTTCAAAGAATATTTGTTATGGGATGTCAAAAGTTTTTTCTCGTTTTAAAGTTTTAAATTTATTTATGTATGTTTGTCATTAAATAATTCCAGAAGAACTAAAGAATATTGATCCTACCGTCGCATGACAAGTTTATATAGCAGAGTTAGGGGACATTCATATGTAATAACTAGCTTTTAGTTCTCATATGTATTGTCCGTTTATGACATTTATGGTTAAAAATCGTGTTTTCCTAGGCTGAAGATAGTAAACCTTTTATCAATCTTATCCCCTATTCCCATCACTGATCTTACCAGTTGAATTGACCTTGCAATGTCTATCTGCAAGGATAAACAAAGCTTTGGCTAGCCAAAGATCATTTCTTGCTGTAAATTCATTCGTCTTTTTGTAGTATTGTATCCTTAGTTTGTTCCCAGTGCATTTGGTTTCACCACACACACTCACCTGTCTCTCTGCATATTTTTCACACATTTTACTTTTAGATTATACCCATTGACAAATTGATCAAAGGTCGTTTCCAAGACAATTTCGAATTCTTGCAATGGTTCAAAAAATTCTTCGATGCCAATTACGATGGCAGGGATTACGATGCCAGTGCGGTCCGCGAGGGTGCTCCAATGGGCTTTGGTTCCGGAGCGGTGAAGTCCTTGCCCGGTACTGGCTCCAGCGGTGTGGCCAGCAGCTACCGACGTGCTCCACCGGCAACGACGCGTCCGGCGGCGACGACATCTGCAGTGAAGCCCAGTATGTTGTTTTGGTTTGGTGCCCAAGCTCTATTCCCCATACCTAGCTATCCTCTCTCGCATCTTCATAATGTACACAATCTACATAACCACATGCTGTGTTCTACGTAGATCGCTCCCAAACCCTTTAACAAACTTAATGCACCTCCAAAGTGTACACAAACAAATGAAACACCAAAAGTTGAGCTGACTGTTTTGAGTGTGCTTCACGTTTGTTAAATCCATGAGCTTTTACCATCTGCCGCCTCCGCCTGGCGGGTTCTCTGCATACTAACGATCTCTTCTTTCCTTTAGCAGCCCCCAAGGTGATTTCACGCACGAACAACGTCGCGCCAGCGAGCAGAGTAGCCACCGGCGGTACGGGCACGGTGAAGAAGAACGATTCAGGAAGCTCGGTCAACAATCAGCAGATCGAAGAAATGTCCAATCAGGTGGGTTATGATAATGAAACAAATAATCAAGAAACGTATGCTAATAATGTTGAGTATCAGGTCATGGAGATGCGCATTAACCTAGAAGGATTGGAGAAGGAGCGCGATTTTTACTTTTCCAAGTTACGCGACATTGAGATTCTGTAAGTCCACTTTCTCTAGTACCAAACCCCTGATCTAACCATTCGCCTTTCCTTTCAGTTGCCAAGAAGCCGATGACGCTGAAGGGCATCCGCTTATTCAAAAGATTTTGGACATCTTATATGCGACTGAGGTAGGTCATGTCCGTACATTTAGTCTTCCGGAGTTGCAGTAGTATTCACCTCTAATTTTTGATTTCAGGATGGTTTTGCGCCGCCAGACGATGCACCACCAGAGGACGAGGAGTATTAATTTAAAGCAAGAAAGGAACAACAACCCACGAAATTCATTTGCTGCATATATATATTCAAAACATAAGTCAGAAAGCAAGATAAAAGAGATGAAAAAGCGAACGAGAATAAATCCATACTAATACGTATAGTGCATGATTCCCGACGACGAGGTGTTGACAGCTCATGTTGTTATAAAATTGAAGATTGTTTGAGTACTATATTTGAGTCGAATATGCTGGAGTTTAAAACAATAGTATCCAGACATTATTATTTTTGTGTTATGCAGAGCTTTCTTTTCTAAATTCGGGAGTTTCTTTACTCAGTGCAGATTTATATAAAAACAACAACACCGAAACTAAATTTGTCGTACTTTTGCAGAGTGTAATAAAACGCTACTCACAGCTGAAACAGTCGCCTAACCATTATATATTAGGATATTATTCGCTATTCTGTATATCAAACACTTGAAATCAGTTGTAATACACCTATAATGTTGCTAACTAAGCTTGTTTTGCTGACAGGTCGTGTTTTGAGTGTTGTATGTATGAAGTGGATCGATCGAGCCGAATTTGTATAATGTATGAACTTTCAATTTCTAATGTTAAATGATTAATGATTGGCGGCTGCATAACAAAACGATTATATATGATAAGTGATTATTTGCTCTCAATGATTCAGTTCTATGTTTATGTGTAAAGACCAGGTAGAACAACGTTAAAAGTTTAAATAAAAAACGAGCCTCTTTATAATTTCTAAAAATAAACATATTTTTATTTTTGTGGAATACTAATATTACAGGAACTTTAAAAATAAAGCCTGTAAAACCTGCACGTCATTGTAAATGTTTTATACAAGTTCGCAAAATCTTATCAAAGACCTTATAATAACAAGATGAGTTACGGCACACGATTTTTACACATTTTTCGAGCTATTTCTAGGTCTCTAAGCTCAAGCCTTAAAATGTATATCCAGGTGCTCTTGTATGTACCTCTATAGCACTAAAAACATAGATCTATACGCACAAATGCACACTTGCTTGATCTATGAGTACTCGCAAATTGAAGAGCATTGTCTATTAGGTTTTCACACTCTTAATTTTGGTCACCAGCATAAGAATTGATGGGCGTTTTGCAACTTGTTGTTATAAAGTCTTTGATCATACTAACTATATAAAATATTTTTCCTAACATGTAAGTACATGGAATGTGTGCCCATTTATTTCTCCACAGTTTGAAGAGCATTCATTATTCGAGTGTAGAATTGACATTTTTAAATCTAGAATAAAAAACATATGTTGCTTGATTCAAAATTAACGCATTTCTTTTTTACATAATAGAAGAGTTCAGGAGCTTATCACATTATGCTAAAACTATTTAACGGCTGTCTGGATATGCGGTTGCTTGTGGGTGCCGTCGCAGAAGGGTCTGTGGGAGGTTTGTTTGCAATTGCAGAGCCAGTAGTCGCCAGTTTTCTCCACTTTGAACCGAATGGGCCTGAAATAGTTAAAATTATTAGATAAAGTGCGTTTTAACTTCAATAATTTTAGGGTATGGTCGGTATTTTTAAATGAGGTCTTTCATAAGAGCATTTTTTTAGCTAAGACGTCGCCCCAGCAAAATATTTGTGCGTTGTGCGTTAGGGGAAGAAAAACATAAAATGTTCCTTATAATAAAAGGCTCCAAGTTTGGATTTTAATGAGTCCCTGAATGAATATTATAATTTCGATGCGTTGGCACCGTCGACATCGTTCAATCGTCGTATAATAAAGCCCAAATTGATTGCTTGCAACGCCGCTATGGTTGAAACCTTCCCTATTTAAATGTTAACAAAAGCATTCACTTATCGCCTACTAAAAATTGAATATGTTGCTATAAAATACGGCTTTAAGTGGAGTGGGGACCTATGGTTTAAGTTAAAGTTAATTAAATGACATATTGTTACCTCTGCTTGATCTTAAGGAACTCATTCTTGTGCATGCCGTCGCACAGGGGCTGAGATTTCGACTTGCCGCATAGGCACCAGCTGTAGGTTTTATCTGTTGGTGGAGGTCGAGAGTTGTGGTTATGTAAACATGTCTGGAGAGACCCGGTTTCTCAGAGCTTCTTGAAACGTACCCTTATCCAGACTAATTTTGAATGGTCGCTTGTCAAAGATGGCCCCATTCTCCTTCTGCAAAACGGCCGTTTGCTTGTCCTCCAACAGATTTTTCGGTATTGTTTTGGCGCTAGCTGCATCCTCTGACTTGGATCTTGAGTTCAGCCGCACCTGCTGTGGTTTTATGTAGATGATGTTTACTGGAGTTCTGTCATTAATATTGATATTTGTACCTGTAGCATCAACGCAGAACGCAAATTAAGCCTTAATATTATCGACATGTTGCGGCGGCAGCTTATTTATTTATTTTTTATTTCTATTGGAATCTGCTAGTGGTGGCCAAAGAAAATATCGATATTTGGCGTTAGACATGGTTCATCGATTTATTTTTCTGGTGATACTACTATTATTTAAAAGTTGTGAATGATCAATCAATCATAAAATTAAAGGTACTTGAAATCTATTTGTTAGATCAATCAATCATAACATATAAGGTACTTGAATTCTATTTGTTATATTAAGCAAGCAATATTTTAAATGCGGTGAGCTAGAGAAGACCTAGGATGTTTCCATCGGCGAACAGTGCTGTAAAACGTTGCCTTCGCTGCTAGTAGAAAGCTCGGCTATCGCTATCGGTACCCAAGGTCGCCTTTCAAAAATTTGATTTCACAATTCCAGAATGCTTCACTGATAAGAGGAGATAGGACTCGGAGTCGGATGGGCCTGGCAGGTACGCAGTTCGGCACTATCACAGCTGCTCATCTAAATGGGAGACCGTACTCGTTGCGCGGCGCATGCTGCTAGCTGGAAGAAGCAAGCGCAAGATACTCCAGATAAGACTGTTTATCAAGCGGCCCCGTTAGACAAGCTGATTAACCCCTGGCCGCACCGGGATCTCTACGTAATACACTTTATTTTATACAAATACAAATACTATGGTGTCTAGAACTCGTCGTGGAACGGGTAGAACTTGTGGCCGGCCATTCCAGAGAAAGGCACCGTGCGCTGGCCCGTGTGGTATTGCTCCATGCTTCGGACGTCCTCTGGACTCAGCTCGAAGTCGAACACCTGGAAGTTCTCCGCGATGCGAGCCTTGTTGGACGACTTGGGTAGCGGCACCACGCCAATCTGGACCAGGTAGCGGAGGCAGATCTGCGCCGTGGTCTTGCCGTACTTCTTGGCCAGCTGCTGGGCCTGCTCGTCGTAGATGAAGGGCGGCCACTGGCGGGCCGGCTGGGGGCGAGCCAAGGGGCAGTAGGCGCAGATGACCAGACCGTGCCGCTTGGCGTGTTCCCGCAACTGGCGTTGCTGGAATCCCGGGTGGCACTCCACCTGGTTGACTACCGGACGGATCCGACAGTTCGCCAGCACCCGCTCGGTTTGCGCCGCATTGAAGTTGGACAGACCGATGCTCTTTACTAGTCCAAGGTCCACAAGCTTCTCCATCTCTGCCCATGTGTCCAGGTAGTCGACGTCCGTCAGCTCGAGGGTGCCGTGCACGTTGCTGTCGTTGTGGAACTTCTGGCCCACCGGCATGTGCATCAGGTACAGGTCTACGTAGTCCAGGCCCAGATTGCTTAGGCTCAGGCGGCAGGCGCGCTCCACCAGATCGGGGTCGTGGTGAATCCCGCCTAGCTTGGTAGTCACAAACACGTCGTCGCGCGAGATCACCCCCTCCGCGATCTTCTCGGCGATCGCCTGGCCCACCTCCGCCTCGTTCTCGTAGACGAAGGCGGTGTCTATGTGCCGGTAGCCCACGTCGAGGGCATTGCGCGTGGAGTGGTACGCGTCCGACTCGAAAGACCTCCAGGTGCCCAGGCCGAAGATCGGCATCTCGCGGCCGTTGCTCAGCTGGACGGTGGGAGCCAGGTTGGTCATCGTGTGTCTGATGCGCTGATAATTAGTGGTGTGCAAATTGAACGCTTCTGGGTCGCTGTGATTACGCTACGGGTCTCGGTCTGGCTGCTCTGGGACGGTAATCTGTTCCAGCACGTCGAAGGCTTCGCGGACAACTGCTGGCCCGCTCAGCCGGTTTCGTTGATTTTGTCACGGCGCTCGAGCAGCTGCTTCGTCATCCGATGGCGTCATTGATGGCTCGCGGTTATTCCCAGCGAGCGAAAGCTCCTTTCCCGAGCTTTTCGGCGCGCATTTTGAACTCTAAAATTCGTGAATATCAAATGTTTTAGGATACACTTCAAAAAACTACGCTATAGTGAGTATACATGACTATCGGTCGTGATCTAATTTAAAACATTAAAAGTGGAATAGCACAGAATAGTCGAAAAAATCACATTGGCGTTGAAATAATTTTCCATTCGATCCTTAATTTTAAAATCGCTATACTAGTACTTATGGTTTAACTATGTTAAGCTTCAAAGATATTTATTCAACGAGGCCGCATGAATTAATGAAATAAAAATAAAGAATAAGGTAACAAAGTTATATATCGTTAAAAATCACATAAGGTAAAAGTACACTAATCAATTTATAAAAACTTCATTATTTCAAAATTTCAAAATTGCATTGCATACTTGTAGACACATTTCAAAAGTTTTTAAAAGGCCATAGGTCATAGGTAATTAACTCAGTAAATGTAAACTTTAATAATAGTAACCTATACGAGCGTCGTTTTTGCTTTACAGCTGTTATTATAGACAATTTATTTAATTAAATAAACGAACATCATGATGAAAAAACCTAAACTTAAACTTAAAAACTTCTTAGGGAATGCATGATTAAGTTATATTATTCAAAAAACTTTATTTGTATACCCTTGGAGGGTATTATAATTTCATTCAGAAGTTTTCCTTCTCCAACTTGATTTGTTCCGCTTGAAGCTTTATGTCCAGCTTCGCCTTGGTTTCATTTACGAAGCCTGCACTTATTGTGATCCCTTCATCCTTAAATATGAGTAAAATATACTTACCTTTGTATCATAACTTGTTAGTTAAATTAACAAGTACAACTATAAAAAGAAGAAAGCAGATCAAATCGATACATTTAGAAAGGAATTCAAAGACGAGGCGGACTGCTAACACACAAATCTTTATTCGAATATTAGTTAAGTTCAAAATGTTAGACATTCAAAGATACATGGTGGTTTACACTTAGTTTCAACATTGAGGGGTTGCGTTAAAATATTTAGTTCGCTTTGCATAAATCTCACTTGGCTGATCGCAAAATGGGTATACTTGTACAAGTAATTAGTATGTGTAATCTGGTGGTTAGTGGGGCTAAAAGATCTCGCACAATGTGGATGTTACTAACTTTAGGATGTGTTTGGTGTTGGCGTCTTGCTGGGAGCTCCTGCGCTCCATAAGTTACTCTATGGGTTTAGTTACCGCTAAGTTGTTCTTGGTGTTGTCTTCTTACTGTGAGCTCCGTGGAGCCGTCTCATCGCACTTCTTTAAGGACTATTTACTCTATTTCTATTTCACTATATGGTAGGTAAGTAAACTTGAGATTGTTTTGCGTTAGACATGTAAACACTGATTTGAACATTTAGTGGTTATTACTAGGGC
>VNJS01010598.1:0-11527 GCA_008042575.1 Drosophila watanabei | reverse complement strand
AGGGAGGGATTCGAACCCTCGGAACTATTGCTAGCTCAACGGTTTTCGAGACCGCCCCGTTCGACCGCTCCGGCACCTCTCCGTTGGCCCGGCTTATAAGCAGGGATTTTCCGGCGTGCAAGCAGAGATCCGGGGCATGTGCAAGTTCTTGTTGACGAGCACGGGACTCTCCCCGTAAAAAGCCGCACCACTCCACAAAGATGGAGCCATGCCGCCAGTGCGGCCAAGGAACAAAAAGCGACCAGACCCTTCGCCTGCGCCTGTGCCGCGGATGGTCAAGAGATCGGAAAGAGAGACAGGTTTTATGTTCGCAGTTATCCGCACCGGCGGCAAGCAGTATCGGGTTGAGCCCAACATGGTGCTCAAGGTTGAAAAGCTGGAAACCGAAGCTGGCGCCACCATCACCTTTGATGAAGTTCTTGCCGTAGGTGGCGAAGGCTCCGTGACCATTGGCGCCCCCACAGTTGCTGGCGCAAAGGTGACGGCAACCGTCATCGCTCAGGACCGCCTCAAGAAGGTCATCATCTTCAAGAAGCGCCGCCGGCAGAACAGCCGCCGCAAGAATGGCCACCGCCAGCCGGTTACCGTTCTGCGCATTCAAGAGATTAACGCCGCCTGAGCCCCTTAAGGGTTCGGCTGGTTAGACCAAGGAGGACTTAGGTCATGGCACAAAAAAAAGCAGGCGGTTCATCCCGCAACGGGCGCGACAGCGCCGGACGCCGTCTTGGCGTTAAAAAATTCGGTGGCGAACAGGTTATCGCTGGCAACATCATCATCCGCCAGCGCGGCACGAAGATGAAGCCGGGCGCTAACGTTGGTGTTGGTCGTGACCACACCATCTTCGCTCTGGTTGACGGCAGCGTTCGCTTTGAGCGTCGCGCCGAAGGCCGCGTCCACGTTTCCGTGGATGCGCTGCCGGCAGCTGCTGAATAAGTTTTCAGCACGCTCCACCACGCGTTTTTCCCGTGGCCGGAATGGCAAGGGGCCGGTCCTCACGGATCGGCCCCTTTTCATGTTCAGGCGTTGAAAGTATCCCATGAAGTTTCTTGATCAGGCCAAAATCTACGTCCGCTCAGGCGATGGCGGAGATGGTGTCACCGCGTTCCGCCGGGAAAAATATATTGAATTCGGCGGCCCGGATGGCGGCAATGGCGGTCGTGGCGGCGATATTGTGTTTGAAGCCGTTCCCAACCTGAATACGCTGATCGACTTCCGGTACACCCAGCATTTCCGCGCCCGCAAAGGTGGTAACGGGGCTGGCTCTGACCGTACGGGGGCTGCGGCACAAAACGTGGTGATCAAAGTGCCCATCGGCACCCAGATTTTTGACGACGATAAAGAAACCCTGCTGGCTGATCTGGATGAAGCCGGCAAAAGCATCACCCTCTGCCGGGGTGGTGATGGCGGCTTTGGGAACGCAAACTTCAAAAGCAGCACCAACCGCGCGCCGCGCCGGTCTGACAAAGGCTGGCCGGGTGAAGAGCGCTGGGTCTGGCTGCGCCTGAAGCTGATTGCCGATGTCGGGCTGGTCGGCCTACCCAATGCCGGAAAATCCACCTTCCTGTCTGTTGTATCCGCAGCGCGGCCGAAAATTGCGGATTATCCCTTCACCACCCTGCACCCCCAGCTGGGCGTTGTGCGCCTGTCCATGACAGAAGAATTTGTGGTGGCGGATATTCCGGGCCTGATTGAAGGCGCGCATGAGGGCACAGGGCTGGGAGACCGCTTTCTGGGCCATGTGGAACGCTGTGCCGTTCTGCTGCACCTGATTGACGGGGCGGCGGGCGACGTTGTGGAGACTTGGCGCACCATCCGGCATGAACTGGCGGCCTATGGTGGCGGTCTGGCGGACAAGCCGGAAATTATCGCCCTGAACAAAAATGATGCCATGACCCCACGGGAAGCTTCGGCCCGCAAACGCGCACTGGAAAAAGCCAGTGGTGCCCCCGACATGCTGATCTCCGCCGCAACACGGCAGGGTGTTCCGGAACTGCTCCGCGCCATTCAGACGCAGGTTACGGCCATCCGTAAGGATGAAGAAGACCCCGCATAACCCTGTACGCTCCCCCGGAGCCCGTTACAGACCACTGGATGATTTCCATGACCGGACGCCCCGCCAGCCCCTCCCTTTCTTCAGCCCGCAGGCTTGTCATCAAGATAGGCAGCGCGCTGGTGGTCGATCCGGAAAGAGCCGCCCCACGGCAGGCATGGCTGGCCAGTGTTGCGGAAGATATCGCACAACTTCGGCGTCAGGGCACGGATGTGACCGTCGTCTCCTCCGGCGCGATTGCGCTGGCCCGCCACACGCTGGGGCTGACCCATGGTGCGCTTCGGCTGCCGGAAAAGCAGGCCGCGGCGGCTGTCGGGCAGATCAGTCTGGCGCAGGCCTGGAGTCAGGCGCTCTCCACACAGGCTCTGACAGCCGCGCAGTTGCTGCTGACACCGGATGATACGGAAGACCGCAAGCGGTATCTGAACGCCCGCGCCACGCTGGATACGCTGCTGGGGCTGGGCTGCGTGCCGGTGATCAATGAGAACGACACCATTGCCACAACGGAAATCCGGTTTGGGGACAATGACCGTCTGGCGGCCCGCGTCGCCCAGATGACGGGGGCTGATCAGCTTGTTCTGCTGTCCGATATTGACGGCTTATATACAGCCGACCCCCGCACAAACCCGGATGCCAGACACCTGCCGGTGATTGAAGCCATGACGCCGGAGATTGAGGCCATGGGCGGTGAGCCGCCTCCCGGTTATTCGTCCGGCGGGATGCGCACCAAACTTCTGGCCGCCGGGATTGCCACCCGCTCCGGCTGCGCTATGGCCATTGCCCTTGGCAAACAGAACCACCCGCTGCGCGCCCTGCTGGACGGCGCGCGGTGCTCATGGTTCCTGCCGCAGACCTGCGCGCAGACGGCCCGCAAACAATGGATTGCCGGAAGCCTGACCCCCGCGGGTGAAATTATGATTGATAACGGCGCGGCAGATGCCCTGCGTCATGGAGGCTCCCTGCTGCCAGCCGGTGTGCTGGGCGTCAAAGGGGACTTCACGCAGGGGGATCTGGTGGTTGTAACGGATAACGGCGGCCGCGTTCTGGCACGGGGCCTGTCCGCTTACGATGCCGATGATGCCCGCCTCATTGCCGGGCATCGTTCATCAGAACTCGCGGAAATTCTGGGATGGCAGGGGCGCGATGAGATTATCCACCGGGATGATCTGGTCGTCGTCTAAAAGACGTGCGTCTCAGGGGAGGAGCGTGCTCTCCTCCGCGCCTCAGAAATCCGCAGGTCTGCGGGAGGGAAAGTTGAGCACAGGCTCAGCACGCCCGTTTGTTTCATCATAAGAGCGGTTGACCCGTGGCTCAGCAGCCTGTTCCGCCGGACGCAGAAAATCCGGACGATACGGCGGCTGGTCGGCATCTGGCGCGCGGTAGCGGCGCATGGCATCGGCCAGAGGCTCCTGCCTGCCGGAGGCGTCTTTCTGCGATTCATGCCAGGGCATGACGCGCCGTCCGGATACCTCACGCGGTTCCGGCTCCAGATTGGGCGCAGGCGGCGCATCGCGGCGCGGCTCATACGCATCAGAAACTTTTGGGGTCCGCAGCGGCGTCAGCACCGGTGCTGAAAGAATGGGTGAGGGCCTGACAGGCTCGGGCGGGTAGATTTCCTCCACCTGCACCCCTTCTGGCACCCCTGCCGACATGGGCGGGCGGTTCTGCGCTGTCTCCTGCGCGGGACGGGCACCATTTCCCTGCCACGTCCCTTGCGCTGCCCCCTGCCCTGCGGCCAGACGCATGGCCATAGCCCGCAGTTCGGCCTGCATTTCCCGTGTTTGCAGCTCCAGCTCCATCAGACGGCCTTTTACGCCAAAGACGGCAAACGGCATCATCAGAAACGCGAGCCCGAAGACGATAACAAGCGCTATCACCAAAAGCTGCGCCCAGAGCGGCATCCAGTCTGGAAAAACCACAGACATCATTTTTACAGACCCCACACGGCAGGAACCCACACCGCGCCAGCCTGCTCCACGAAAAAAGGAGCTTACTGCCCGGTATGGGGTTAATTAAATTTCCAGGATTACATTCCCAGCGCGCGACGATAGATATCCAGCAGGGTTTCCTGCTCTTCCACTTCACTCGGCTCCTGCTTGCGCAGACGGATGATCTGCCGGATGACTTTAACATCAAACCCGGCGGACTTGGCTTCCGTGAAGATATCCTTGATATCGCCAGCAAGGGCCTTGCGCTCTTCTTCCAGACGCTCGACCCGTTCGATGATGCTTCTCAGCCGGTCAGCGGCAATGCCACCCACGGCTGCATCGTCACCACCGGAAAATCCTTCGGTATCCATGCTCCAGTTCCCCCGTTTCCAGTCCGTGTTCAGGGCCTGAATGCGGCAGGCCTTCCGCCCGCCCCGCCCGAACACCAAAGGCGCGGGCTTATCGCGAGCCGCCCGCGCGGTCAATTACCTTGACAGCCAGAAGCCTTATGGACAAACCCTCTGCCACAACGCTTTCCCGACTACCCCGTTCTTGGCTGCACACTCACGGGGAAGAAAGTCTTTGTTTGGGGCTTTTCGAGGGCACCCACACTCCTGCGAAAGTACTATGGCTATGGCGCACATCAACCGGATTGATCCTTTCGATTTTATTATCTTCGGCGCCACCGGCGATCTGACAATGCGCAAGCTGCTGCCTGCGTTTTTACAGCGGTTTCATGCGCAGGAATTTCAGGACGATGCCCGCATCATCTGCATTGCGCGCTCCGCCCACTCCCCTGACCAGTACCGTGAACAGGTGCGGACTGCCTTAAAGGAATTTGCTCCCGCCGCCGCACGGGACGCGGAAACACTGAACAGCTTTCTGGGGCTGGTACAGTATGTCGCGCTGGACGCCACTCAGGAGGGCAGCGACTGGAGCGGGCTGGAAGGCATCCTGTCCGACCCGCAGCGCACGCGAGTCTTTTATCTTGCAACCAGCCCGGCCCTGTATGCGCCGCTCTGCGCGGCTCTTGCCGGGCATAGCCTGATTACCCCCATCACTCGCGTTGTGCTGGAAAAACCCATCGGGGTTAATCTGGAAACCGCTACGGAAATCAATGACGGCGTGGGCCGTTTCTTCCCCGAAGAGTCGATCTACCGGATTGACCATTATCTGGGGAAAGAGGGCGTCCAGAACATTCTGGCCCTGCGGTTTGCCAACCCGGCGCTGGAAAAACTCTGGTCCTCCGACGCGATTGCGCATGTGCAGATTACTGCCGCTGAGACCGTCGGCGTGGGCAAGCGTGGCCCCTATTATGACGAATCCGGCGCACTGCGGGATATGGTGCAGAACCACCTGTTGCAGGTGCTGTGCATGGTGGCGATGGACGCTCCGGCCTCCCTTCAGGCGGATGATCTGCGGAACGAAAAACTGAAGGTGCTCAACGCCCTGCGGCCCATGACGCCGGACATGGTGCGGCACAACGTCATTCGTGGGCAGTATACCGCTGGCCGTATTGATGGGCAGGACGTGCCGGGTTACGCCGAGGATCTGGCGCAGGACCGCGCCAGTAATACGGAAACCTTTGTCGCGATCCGCACAAAAATCCGCTCTTCGCGCTGGGGGAATACGCCCTTCTACCTGCGTACCGGCAAACGTCTGGCCGCCAAGACGACGGAAATTGTGCTGCAATTCCGCCCGCAGATGTGGCCCATTTTCACCAATACGCCTTCCCCCGGCCGGCTGGTTATCCGCATCGCCCCGAATGAAGGGCTCTCACTGGTTCTGGCCAGTAAAGACCCCGGCGCAGGCGGCTTCCGGGTGCGCAATGCCGCCCTTGATATGGCGTATGAGAACCAGTTTACCATCGAGTATCATGATTCTTACGAGCGCCTGCTGCTGGACGCCGTGCGTGGCAACCCGGCTCTGTTCATCCGCCGGGATGAGGTGGAAGCCTCATGGCGCTGGATTGAACCCATTCTGGACTCATGGCGTCATGCCCTCTCCCCTCTGGAACCCTACCCCGCCGGGAGTTGGGGGCCCGCCTCAACCCGTGCCCTTCTGGCGCGCGATGGTGCCCTGTGGCATGAGGATATGCTGACATGACTGCAAACGCTCCCAAACCCACTCCTCCGCTCCGCGGGCCGTTCCGCAAACGCACTCTGCGCCAGCATGTTCTGCGTCGTCTGGCGCTGGTGGTGCCTATTTCCGTGCTGGTCATTGTGCTGGCCAAAACCGGCACGCTGGACACGCTGACGGACCGCTACACCTTCCGGCCGGAAAGCTGGTTTGATGATACGGCTCTGGTCCGCCACCTGCGCGTGATGGTGACGCATAATGGCATGACGCCCATCAAACCGGACTGCCTGCTGTTTATTGTAAACGGGAATGACCCGCCAACGGCCTCCCGTATTGATGTGATGCAGAAAACATCCGGCTCCTGCCCCGGCCCCAAAGGTGATCTGCCAAAGCTGTTCACCCTGCGGATTGACCGGATGAACCGTATCATCATGTCAGATCAGGGGTCGCCCAACGCTTTCCACCCCATACCCTGAAGGCTGGCCAGAACGCTTCTGTGAGTCTGGCCAAAGCAGACAGCAGCTTTCCCTCGCCTGTCTTTAATTTGCGCCCTGACGCTCCTGCGGCACTTCAGGATGCAAATGCTTTGCGCAAGGCCCGCCCGCCCAGCCGGAGTGCGGCCTTGCCGTTGGGCATGAGCGCGTAAAAATTCAGAAATCCGTGCAGTGCGCCGCGATAGCAGTGATACCGCACTGGCACACCGGCTGCCCGAAGCGCCTTTGCGTAGGCCGCACCTTCATCCCGCATCGGGTCACATTCCGCCGTGATAATGACGGCAGGCGGCAGACCTGACAGATCGGGGGCAAGGCCCGGCACAAACCGGCGCGCCGTCCAGTCTTCCTCCCGCGCAATATACTGGTCCCCGTACCACTGCATGGAGGCACGGGAGAGAAAATAGCCCTCCGCATACAGCTCATGCGATGGAAAAACCTGCGCGCCATAGAGCGAGGGATAGTACAGGACCTGCAACGCCGGAACCGGACCGCGCCCCGCAGCCCCCTCCTGCGCCAGAACAGCCGACAGATTCCCGCCCGCGCTATCGCCCGCCACAGCCACTTTCCCGCCCCAGAAACGGCCTGAGNTCAAAGCAGCCTGACTATCCTCCACAGCGGCAGGATAAGGATGCTCCGGGGCCAGCCGGTAATCCGGCAACAGCACCGCCGCCCCGGAAACCCGCGCCAGACGGCAACAGATGCCGTGATGCGAATTGAGCCCGCAATGCACAAACCCGCCCCCGTGCAGATACAGCACAGCGCCCCGCACCCGCCCGTAAGGCANCAGCCGCACCGGGCACGGAAAGAGAGAGAACTTTCCTGAGTCCCAGAGACGACAGGCGTGTCGGGAAGGAGGGCGTATCCATCGCCTTGCGCAGCGCGACCAGAAAACTGGCCTGCTCCGCCGCTGCACCCCTCAGATTGTCCGGGGTCTGCTCTGCCTCACTGGCCGCCACAGCCTCCGGCCCGCTCTCAGGCAGAATTTCCGGAACACCTTCTGGAACAGGCAGAGGATGCCGGAGAGCTCTTGCCCTGCGCCGGGCGGCCTGCCAGCGGATCCAGCCCAGCAGAAGGCGGGAGGAGACGTTGGGGCGGGCGGGAACAGCCTGAGCACTCTCAGGCTCTGCGGAAACTGTCATGGCGGCGAGCATATCCTATTCTCAGCGCAGGCCGATACGATTCCGTCACACTTGCCCCTTGACCTGCTGTGCCGCCCGACGCAGGGTGGCGCCGCCAGACGGTCGGACGGTCGCTGTTCTGCATTATGTGCAGGAGGGAGGAAAGTCCGGGCTCCACGGGAGAACGGTGCCAGCTAACGGCTGGCGAGGGTGACCTTAGGGAAAGTGCCACAGAAAACAAACCGCCTTCCGGGCGATGTTTCATGGGAAACCATGGGACAAAGCTGAAGGTAAGGGTGAAACGGTGCGGTAAGAGCGCACCGCTCTTCTGGTAACAGCGGAGGCAGGGCAAACCCCACCGGGAGCAAGACCGAATAGGAGCGGCGGAAACCTGCAAGGGTTTCAGGGGTTCTCCCGCCCCGCTGCTCGGGTTGGTTGCGCGAGGCACACCGCGAGGTGTGTCCCAGACGAATGACCGTCCAGGCTCTCCGGAGCTGGACAGAACCCGGCTTACAGACCGTCTGGCATTTCTGTTTCTGCCTCATTTCGGGCCGCAGCCAGCGCTGTGCAGCCAGTCTTTGCAGATATAACCAGAACATTTACAGAACATGCCATGGCAAAGTGTTGTTGCTCTCTATTTCAACATTGCTTTGCGTCTTGCAGAACAGTTCTCACGAACTACTTCACAAATGGCAGTTTTCTGCTGTTTTTTCTGCCTTTTTAATTTGCGTCCCATAAAATCCCATGCTATCCCACAGAACACCATGCAGGTGGTGGAAGCGGCTCCGTTCCCCGCTGTTCTGCGAACGGAAAGGCCTGAATCAGAAGGACATCGTCTTACGTGAGTGTGTTTCTCGGCACGCATGAGAATCGGTTCGACGCGAAAGGTCGCGTTTCGATTCCTGCCGGATTCCGCACTGTTCTGAAGGCGCAGCATACGGAAGGCGATTCACTGGTGATCCTGCGACCATCCCATACAATGCCCTGCATTGAAGCGTGGCCTGCCGGAGCCTTCTCTCGCCTGACCCAGCCGCTGGACCGGCTGGATATGTTTTCTGACGAGCATGATGATCTTGCGGCAGCCCTGTATGCCGATGCCTACCCGCTTGATCCGGACCGTGAAGGCCGCATCATCATCCCCGATTTTCTGCGCGAACACGCTGGCATTACAGAAAGTGCTGTCGTGGCTTTTATGGGTGTGGGCCGCACCTTCCAGATCTGGGAGCCGGAAGCCGCACGCCAGCGCCGTGAGGACGCACGCCAGCGCTCTCGCCGCATCAGCATTCCCGCCGCGCGCGATGGACAGGACGGAGGGGCTGCATGAATGCGCTGACATCCCCGCCCGCCCTGCACGACGCCTCCGGCACACCCGCGCCGGGCCATGTGCCCGTCATGCTGCGTGAAGTGCTGGACACTCTGAAACCCGCCGATGGCGAGGCCATTCTGGACTGCACCTTTGGCGGTGGCGGCTACACATCCGCCATTCTGAAGCAGGCAGACTGCACCGTCTGGGCTATTGACCGCGACCCCGACGCCATTGCACGCGGGCAGGCCATGGCCGCGGCTTTTGTGACTGAGGCGGGGCAGCCGCGCCTGCATATGCTGCACGGCGGATTTGGCAGCATGACGGACCTTGCGGCCGCAGCCCATGCTCCGGCGTTTGATGGCATTGTGCTAGACCTCGGCGTGTCCTCTTTCCAGCTTGATGAAGCCGAGCGCGGTTTTTCATTCCGCATGGATGGCCCTCTGGATATGCGGATGGCAAAAAGCGGCCCCTCCGCTGCGGATATCGTGAATAACGCGCCGGAAAGCGAACTGGCGGATATTTTCCATTTTTATGGGGAAGAACGGCATGCCCGCCGCGTGGCCCGCGCCATTGTAGCCGACCGCGTGGACACACCGTTTGAAACGACTGCGCAACTGGCCGGGCTGATCCGCCGCGTGGTGCCCAGCGACCGGTCCGGAATTGATGCCGCAACCCGCTCCTTTCAGGGGTTGCGCATTGCCGTCAATGACGAGCTTGGCGAGATTGAGCGCGGCCTGACGCAGGCGCTTGATCTGCTGGCCCCCGGTGGCCGGCTGGTTGTGGTCTCCTTCCATTCTCTGGAAGACCGCATTGCCAAACGGGTGATGGCCACCGCGACCGGCAAAACCGCAAGTTTTTCACGTTATGACCCGCGTGCGGCATTGACGAAGGGGGATGGACCCGCCTTTATCGNGACGAAGGGGGATGGACCCGCCTTTATCGCGCTCACCGGGAGGCCCCTTCGTCCTGGTGATGCAGAATGCATTGCCAACCCGCGTGCCCGCAGCGCCCGCCTCCGCGCTGTGGAAAAACGCCCGACCGATATTTCCTCCTTCGGCAAAGGATTGATCCCATGATCCCCCGGCCCTTTACCTGCTGCTGCGCTGTCCTGGCCATTACTTCGGGATTTTTCCTTTATACGAAGAAGCATCAGACCACGCTTTTAGATCAGCAGATTTCCAAAATCGTGTCTGATACAGAGCGTGTGCGCGCGCAGACCGCCATGCTGCGCACGGAATGGGCGCTGGAAAACCAGCCGGAACGGCTCAGCCGTCTGGCCGAGCACCATCTGGCGGACCTGCACACCATGGACCCAGCGCAGTTTGTCCGCATGACGGATCTGGCGGCCCGCCTCCCCGCCCCCGCAACAAAAGCACCGGCTGAAGACCCGCGCGCGGGCATGACTGCGGCAACGCTGGCCTCCGCTCAGCCCGCCACGCCTGCACCTGCCGCTTCTGCGCCCCCGGCATCTGCCCCCGCCGCCCGTCCGGCTGTGGTAGCGGTGGCCGATGTCAAACCGGCACGCCCCGCCCCGGCTCCCCGCCGGGACCGTATTGTAGCGGATGAAGACACGGTGCCTGCCCCCCGTGCGGCTGTAACCGTTGCCGAAGAAACACCGGCACGCGCCACACCTGTTCTCCGCCTTGCGGTGCATCATGAACGTGCACCGCGCCCGGCTACGGACGATACGGATGACGTGGCTGTCCGCATGGCACAGCTCAGCGCCCCTGTTCCGGCCGCACGGCCTGCAGCAACGCGCCGCGCTGCGCCGTCCCAGATTGCGGAAGCCTCTTCGCGCACCAGCCAGCCAGCCGCCCGCACGCCGGTTACTGTTGCAAGTGCTGCTGATGCACCGCAGCCTGTGCGCCATAGCACGCCTGCTCCGGTCCGTGTGGCTGCGGCAACACCCAGAGCCTCTCTGGCGGACAGCGACGGGGATTCTCAGGTGCGCCATCCGCTGCCTGTCACGGTGGCAAGCTGGCATGCCACCCGGCAGCACCGGGCCGCAACGCCGTCCGCCGGATATGTTGAAGCCCGGGCCACATCCTCGTACAGCGGTGGCTCTCTGCTGAGCCACAGTGAAGATGCGCTGCCAGCCCCGGTGCCGATGACCAACTGATTTTTCCAGACGTATTTTAAGGTGACTACATCCCGATATGGCCGTTCAGCCGCACGATTATGATACGCCACCCCCTGTGACGCGCACAGTGCGCGTCACAGGTGAGGACCTTCGTGCACGCGCCCACCGGGACCAGATGCATGTCAGATTGCTGGGCGTTGCAGGCGGGTTTTGCCTGCTTTTTACTGTTGTGGCGCTCAAGCTGTCCGTGGCGACCGTTCTGCACCCCATGGCACCGGAAAAGCGGCAGATTGCCTCGCAGGTGCCCGAAATTCCCAAAATTGACCCCAAGGGCAGTCTGGCGGGAGACTTCTCTCTTCCGCAGGTACACCGGGCGTCCATTATGGACCGTAACGGCCAGACACTCGCGCTCTCCCTGCCGGTGGCGCAGGTCTATGCCAACCCGCAGGAACTGATTGACCCGCAGGATGTC
>VNJS01010596.1:0-16999 GCA_008042575.1 Drosophila watanabei | reverse complement strand
CATCAACAAAAATTCATCAACTTTTCATCAACATTTTAGACCAAAAATTCATCAACATTTATGCCAAAAACTCATAAACTTTTCATCAACAATTCATCAACAATTCATCAACAGTTCATCAACAATTCATCAACAAATTCATCAACAATTCATCAATAGTCAATGAAATATTTTTTAAATGTAATAATTTTTTATTATCATATAAAATCAAAAGTAATAAAATTACTAATAATAATAATTTAAAACTAAATTTTTCTTTTCCTTCTGTTAATGCTTCTGCCTTCTTTACTTCGTTCATTTTTTCCTTGCAGCGCGTCCAAAGTCTTTACACACATAAAGATCTTCGTTAGGTGGCTCCGATGAGGCAGTATGACCAATGCCATCTAGAAAAAAATCAACATTTTTATTTAGTTTCATTTAGTTTTTGTTATTTTACGCTGGTAAAAAACTATTTTTTCACTAACCAGTATGTTATTTTTTTGGAACACTTACCTGATAAATGTTTATTGTAATTTAAACTTGATTGTCCTTAAAAATTTGATTTAGCTTCTAGATTTTTCGCTTGCTAAAACGCAATTGACAAACGCGAGAAAAGACACGCTCTTCTCAGAAGAAGAATAAAAACACTGAGCCAGAACAACGGTTTCTCTTATTGTTGGTTTTGTTTTACACTGTCCCGTAGAATACTGTTGAGAGAGTGAGGGTGCGAGCGAGAGGGACTACCTAAACGTCGATCTCGACCAAGCCGACGCTCTTATTCGGCCTTCGGGTCAAACCCTACTCTCTCGCGCTCTCCCAAGGCCGAATGAGAGCGTCGGCTCGGTCGAAATCGACGTCGGCTGTTGATGAATCGTTGATCAATTTGACATGTTGATGAGTTTTGGTACTGCAGGGTATTTACTAAATGTAAATTGTGTTGTAATATTGTGTTCGTGATCCGTCTATGTATGTGTAACCTAATGATTCTTATACGTTTTACTGCTTTTATTGGACTGTAACTTATTTGACTCAATCGTATTCACCCTAAAGTTTGTATCGAATGTGCTGGATTTGACACTCGTAAGGAGCAGGTTACTATGGTATCAGAATGGAGAGTCCTTTAGAGACCATCCTTCTCAAACCATAAGTACATACAGTTCCAGTACGAATTTGAATACTCTCCTAAACTAGTAGTCTTCGGAAATCCCCGGAATACCAATTGGGGAAAGTTCAAGAAGACTATCACGACAAAGCTCTCGGCTTCTCCGGGCAGAGTAAAATCCGCGGAAGACATAGAAAAGTCCCTAGAGACCCTCTCCAAAGAATTACTAGATGCATACCACGCATCATGCACGATATCGGAAGCAAGGAAGAGGACCAAGCCACCCTGGTGGAATAGAGACCTTTCATTCCAACGCAATAAACTCAGAGAATTTTTCAAAATCGCCAAACTGGCGAAAGATGAAGTTATCAACGGAGAATACAAAGTTCTTCTCAGGGTCTATAAGAAGGAAATACGGAAGGCGCAGAGAAGCTCGTGGAGAAACTTCTGCTCCAATATAGAGATTGCCCCAGAAACGGCCAGACTCCGGAAGCTGCTATCTAAACAGCCAACCATACAGAGTCAGCTGAAACGCAATAATGGACAGTGGACTGAGGGCAGCGAGGAGGCCCTAAAAGCACTAATGCAAGCACACTTCCCAGGATCCACTGAAGTGTCCGATGCCAGTACCTCCCAAATGATCTAATATCCTCCAGAAGAATCCACTGGGCTATAGACTCCTTTACAGGAATTAAAGCACCCGAACTGGATGGAATATACCAGCCATGCTACAGGTGGCTAAAGATGTGATTACCCCATGGCTTCGCGCTATATACTCAGCTTGCCTAAGCACGGGCTATATCCCTATCCAATGGAGGACCTCTCGGATTGTCTTCCTGCCTAAAGCAGGGAAGTGCAGTCACGTGAGCCCCAAGGACTACAGACCGATAAGCCTCACCTCATTCCTACTTAAGACGCTAGAAAAACTGCTGGACCTATGCATCAGAAACGATGTCGGGAGACTATTGTCGACCAATCAGCACGCCTACACAAAGGGCAAATCGGTGGAGACTGCACTACATTCGTTAGTAGCCACCGTCGAAAGAGCCCTACATAATAAGGAATACGCTCTCGGAGTGTTCGTGGACATATCAACAACGTCAGTTAAGAAGCAATAATGAAACGCCTAGAAGCGACCAACACGCACCCCGCCATCAACAAGTGGATAGGAAATCTTCTGAGTTGCAGGCGGGTACAATCCGATTGGGGAACCGCCTCCATGGTGAGAGGAGCGCACAGAGGCACGCCGCAAGGCGGGGTCCTATCGCCCCTCCTATGGAATCTGGTGGTAGACGACCTAATCAAGAGATTCGAAAGGAAAGCACCAAAGATAACAGCCTATGCGGATGACATAAGCATAATTATCACGGGAGTATGTCCATCGACCCTCAGCTCGATTATGGAATTAACGCTCAGGGAGATATGTTAGTGGGCGGACAAGGTAGGACTCAGTATCAACGCGGATAAGACGGACCTCATTCTCTTCACCAAGAGATATAAGGTATCCCAAAAATTAACACGACCATCTTGACCCCGAAAACACAGGTCAAATATCTCGGCATTGTGCTAGACAGCAAGCTGACATGGAGACCCAATGTATTGAAGAGGGTGAAATAGGCCACCATAGCACTATACGCATCCAAGAAGATGCTAAGCTGCACATGGGGGCACTCGCCCGCTCTAATGCACTGGGTCTACATATTGGTGGTGCGTCCGACACTGCTGTATGGAGTCCTAGTACGATGGCAAGCCATGGAAAAGAAGACTTATAACAAGCTCATGGAGATAACCCAGCGGCAGGCACTGCTCTGCATAACAGGGTCAACCCCTACAAAAGCACTCAAAACAATAACCGGAATCGATCCCCTCGATATCCACGCGCAACTGACAGCAGGAAAGGCGGCACAACGCCTGGTTGCATCACGAAATATGTCGCTACAAGTATTTGGGTACAGTTCAATTGACCGAGACATGAGCAGTATATCTGACTACATGATACCAAGAACGTGCCCGGATGTGAAAACAACAACATTCATGGGACCTTACAACTGGAAAACAGGTCAGGACCATGGGCAACATCTCAACATCTACAACGACAGCTCCAAGATGGAAGGAGGAGTAGGAGCGGGCATATACTGTACGGACCCTGAAATGAGGCTGTCGTATAAGCTACCAAGTCAATGCAGCATATTCCAAGCGGAAGTATTTGCCATTGGAAAAGCGGCAGAGCTTGCGCAGAGCATAAACTGTCCTTACGAGGCGGGTAATTTGTTCGTAGACAGTCAAGCGGCGATAAGATCCATGCAATCTTCAGCGGTCAACTCCAAAAGTGTACTGGCAAGCAGGGAGGCACTAGATATCCTGAGCACGACGAATTCAAAAATCAGACTCAAATGAGCCAACACTAATTTTAAACCTACTGAATTTAAATTTGGTAAGAATACATTTGTTAAGCTCCCAAGATGACCTACCAAGTTTGGGGCACTATTTCATATAGCTGCCATGTAACCGATCTGGCCGACATGCAAAGAAGCTCCATTAAACACTTATTTCTTATTTTCTTTATATTTAATAAAAAAAAACTAAGATCAAATTTTGAAAGTAAAGATACATTTTACAAAAATTTAAATAAGTTTGGTTATGTTACTTACTATAGAAGTTACTAAATTTTCTTCTAGTTCAAAGTATTCATCTTCTGAAGCAATAACCGCAAGTCCGTCCAGGTCTTCAAAATCTTCGTCGGACGAATTCTGTGTGAAATCTGGATCATCATTTTCACATTGAATTTCCAAATGTGGTGCTTGTAGGAGATATATAACTTATGTTTGTGTGGTTTTTTTTTTATTGAATTTAGTCGATCTTTTAATTATGTACTGGACAGCATAGGATCAAAACTATCCATGGATCTATTGAAAACGTCTATAATATTGTCTAATCGACTACTTTTTCTATCGCTCTTATATAATTTATTTCGGGACTCTGATGCATGTTCCCCAAGGCATCCTACAGGAACTAAACAAGTGTCTTTTATTTGGTAGCTATGTACTAAGACTGTGTGAACAGTGGGCGACATCGGATACCAAGGATATTTTTCCTGATATGCCACAAAAACTGTAGCACAGAAGTCTTTAAACTTTTCCGAGTTTATTTCGTACTCGCAGTTAATTGTTATTAAAATTGTATGAAAACTTTGTAAAATATTATAATCAAAACCAAGAATTGATGACAGAAAAGCTGCGATGGAAAATCCCACCTCCCGCCCAACCGGCCGAGGAGCGCCGCCGCGTGACGTACAGCACGATAGACGCCTCAGAAAGAAAATAAAGGAGAGCACGAAGAAAATTATATGTTACTAAGATACCATATACTACATACGAGCTTATTCTATAGGCAAATAGGAAGACTATCACTTCCATCAATAAAATTAAAGAGGCGGTTGTAATCTGTACATAAAACCCTAAAGGGTTCATGCACTTCAATCTCTCTCCTACAGTGACCAATAACTAAGGGGATATAGGATCTAGATGTTAGTCGCGGTACGTGGAAATTGAGCTGACCTAGCAGATAGGGGCTCTCCACGTCTCCATGTAATAGCTTATGCAGAAAGACGACGCCAAGATTCGTTCTACGGTTAGCAAGCGAAGGAAGGTTAATTAATATAAGTCTTCTAGGGTAAGATGGTAATCTTAGGTCGTCATCCCAGGACGAACAGCATGGACTCCAAAACTGGGACTCCAAACGCAAGAACCATATTCCAAAATGGGCCGAACTAGTGAGGTGAAAAGACTCTTAGTTACATAAGGGGAATCGAATTTCTTCGACCACCTTCTTATAAATCCAATAAATGTTAAGATCCGATTGTAAGTCCAACTGGCCAACTGAAGGCATAATTTAACATCGTCAGCGTACATAAGCACAACATAGATCAACAGGAAACCCAATTAAGTCGAGTTTCCTTAGTAGAAGAGAATGGTTAACCGAGCGAAAGGCTTTACTAAAGTCCGTGTAAATCACATCGGTTTGAAGGTTGCGTTGGAAACCTCTAATAACAAATGAGGTATGTTCCAGCAAACTTTTAGTAGTTGATCTCCGCCTCATAAATCCATGCTGACGTGGGGAAATGACGGATCTGCACAAGTGCTGCAAGTGATGAGTTATTACATTCTCGAAGAGTTTCGGAATAGCCGATAATTTTGAGATGCCCCTATAGTTACAGGCATCAGTTTTGCTACCTTTTTGTGGAGAGGAATAATAAAGGATTCCTTCCAAATAGGGGCAAATTCGGAGGTTTCTAAAGATAAGGTAAAAAATTTTAGAAGGGGGTTGCACAGAGCTTCCGCGCAATACCTGAGCACGCAGCCCGGTATTCCATCGGGACCCGGTATATATATTGGCTTAACGCGTTGAAGATCCAGACTTAGGGAGCTTTCGTTTAAGAGAGGACTGAAGATTAGGTTTGAACAGGGTACAAAGTAAGCATATGTCTGATTTAAATTGGTTAAGGGAGAATAGCTAGTTTTAAAAAAATCAGCAAATAGATCGGCAATAGCCTGATCTGAGTTTGCTGTAGAGTTATTAAATGAAAGCGTGGAAGGATATAGATTTGGTTTACGCTTAGTGTTTACAAAATTATAAAACCGTTTTGGGTCCTGCGCAAACTCAACCCTACAACGAGTTAGATAATTTTTATAAATTTAGACCGAGCAATTACTTATATAATTAGATAGAACCGTATGAGAGCCAGAGAGTTTATATTTATTATAAAGCCTAGACTTAACATTTTTTAGGCGTGTCAGCTCCTTACTAAATCAAGGTGGTTTGCTGGAGACTAACTGATAGGTCACCGAAACACAAGATATCAAAAAGGAGTTAATGGCACTGTAAAAAATGTCCACTGCAGCTGCCATGTCAGTGCACATGTACAAATTTGACCAATTAAATTCCGCTAATAACGTTTTAAGCTTTTGAAAGTCAGCTTTACGAAAACAGCGAACTTTATTGGCTAATCGATCAGACTTATCCTTTACAACAGTGCCCGTATCGATAGTTACATCGAAAGTAGGATGGTAAGGATCTTCAGGCAGCGTCAGTGGAGAGACTCTCTTTAAGTTTACACCTACAGGTTCAGAGGCAAAGCAGAGATCTAGTAGGCGGTTTAAAGAATTAAAGACATGGTTAACTTAAGACAAAGATAAGTCAAGCAAGCCATCTATAAGATCATGCTGTGTCGCTGTCTGAAGGACATTTGACACACCATCTGATGACCAACGCGCTCCAGGAATATTGAAGTCCCCTAAAGTCACCACTTGCTCTCTATCTGAAAGTCTATTGGAAACGGCCTGAATTGCCGCAGGTGTTTCCAATTGATAGGCTCTTTAGCAGATGGAGGGACATAAGAGCATGTTATATATATAAAACTACGTGGAAACGATAGTTTTACACAAATGAACTCACAGTCGGTCAAATCGTCGAGAACTACCAGCTCAGAGATAGGGGAAGAGTCAACGGCAATTAAGACTTCACCTCGCTGGTAAAGACGGTCCAATCTATAAATTGTGCACTTACCTGGAAAAATTTCGGAGCTGAGTATCTCCGGCTTTAACCAGGTTTCAGTAAACACAATTACCTGGGATGCGAAGGAAAAACTATCAGAGTACAATTTGGAGAGCTTGCTGCGTAAGCCTCTAGTATTCTGATAGGAAAGTAGGAGGGAAGTATTTAGTTTTTTGCAGCTGAAGTAGAGGAAATGTTCGCACTGGTCTCACTGGCTTGTGCCGGCTTGGGGAGTCGTACTCCCACAGGCCGTTTTTCTTTTTTTGGCCTCGTATTCTTTAACTACGACGTGCTCGGGCCAAAAGTCACCAGAGCAAATCGTGTCAAAGGGTCACTTATCTTGAAAGATGAGATGTCTCTGGCGTAAGAAAATTTAAACTTTTCCACCTTTACATTTTCGGCTTGTGCTTTGTCGTGTATATAGGCAAGTACATCTTCAGATGCGAGATCAGGGGCAAGCCGCGAAACATATATTGTTTTCGATGGTGGAACAGCAGTGAGGGTCTTTGGTAGAGCCAAGTTACAAACTACGGACGGAAATCCGAGCCTCATTTGACCCTGGGTATTTTTTACTATGGAAGTCTGCGGTGTCAAGGGTGGGGACACCGCAGCGGACTCAGCAGACTCAACCGATATTACTGGCGGAGCTGTCGCCAATTCCACCCCGGCACCATCGAATCTAATACTGTCCTCAATCGCAAAACCCTTGGAGAAGGTATTGCGATCGGGGGGTGCGCCAGATCGTGGGTTGCTGGGATTGACACAGTTACTATTAAACTGAGTGTCTAACGCGGTAAACAGATCATTCGCTTCGCGAAACTTGACCATAAGTTCTTTAAAACCGTTTCTGGTCTGGCGCATGAAGGCTTTCATTTCCTTCTCAACCGTAAACCGTATTTATTTACATAAATCCGCGACACGGCCCGAAACCTCCGCGCATTTATCGTGCCCGACCGCCTCGCAAAGCCAGCAATATAGACAAGGGTCTTTTCCAAAATTGCTTTTCTTACAGCCTTTAATAGCACAGACAAAATTCACCGACATTTCACAAACCAATGACCACTGTGCGGGAGAATGAATCCGTAAATACGGTGAGCAGAAGAGTTAACGGGAGAGAGTAAGAGTAAGCTAGATAGCTTGGAACCACTTAGCTGCAGCTTAAAGCAACAGAACTTAAGCGTGGATAAACGGGATAGGCACCAAAGAGAAGCAAGAAACCCGTCTTAGCACAAAAATTAAAAGTGATTATTAAAAAAAATAATTTACACAGAAAGAGCATGCACGAGCGGCAGCAAACGGTAAATGATTTTTATTTATTTGAGTGAACAAATTAAAAGAAACCCCGGTGGTTTAAAATGCAAAAAAAAAAAATACAAATTCGAAGCGCAAAACAAAAACACAACCGTTAGATATGAAGTGAAAAGACGAATGAAGAAGCTGAAGAATAACTTGCAATGTACCACGTTGGGAAGTGTTTCTAAGACCTCGTGTTGCAATTCAAGAATGAGGGATGATGTATAATCCAAAAGTTTTAATTTAAAACAAGAAAGGAAGCTAACTTCGGAACGCCAAAGTTGGTATACCCTTGCAGATTCCAATTGTATAAATTATAATCTATCCCAATATAATATTATATGAACGGCTTTGATATTTATACAATTTTTACAGTTTTACATTTCTGTTAAATTTTTTTTTACATTTTTAAATGTAAAGTAAAATATATTTTTTCTTAACATTTATCGATCGTTTGTATGCCAGCTATATGATATAGTCGTCCGATTCTTATGAAATTTACAAAAAAATTCTGAAAAAATATGAAATACTATTTTCTAAAAGTAGAAGAAATTATGTTGAAAACTGACAAATCTATCAAATTTTTTCTAAAAATTTCCCGACCGTTCGTATGGCAGCTGTATGATATAGTAGTCCGATTTTTATAAGATTAAATCAAAACACTATTGTCCGGGTACACTCATAAATAACTTGAGTCGTACTTCTACAATAGAGTCCTTGCATTGAGGTGCAACAACAATATCCATCAATTATACAATCAAAGCTGGAGTCCCACAAGGGAGCGCACTTGGACCAACTTTAACCGTCTTTACAGCGGATATTCACACTAGCAACCGACATTCGGTGGAAGACGCACCAACAAGTACAACTTCTGCAATCGCAGTAGCAAAGCAAGCAAACAACTAAATCAACGACCAATATAGCGAAATCGGTGTCAAAGGCTCCAGAGCCAACTGCAACGGCACTAAAAATCATAAGTTACCATAAGCAACAAGCGGTCCCAGCCATACAGATCCACATGGATTGCTACTTCCAGATTAAGCGTAAGCTAAGTCCGCAAAACACGGTTGGTAACAAAGCAAAGATCAACCGTATCAACCAAACCAACGCAAAAACCAGGAGTTCCAAAAACAGCAACAGACTTTTCCTCTTAGCAGATGGTGAGAGCTAAGCTGAGCCAAGTTAAGCCGGAGCAGGTGACCTATTATTATATTAGAAAAAAAGTTCAATCGTTCAAAAAAAGTCAACAAAATTGTTGCGCTGGTCTGTTTTATGTTGTTCCGCTAATTAAAGAAATATCCACGAGACCATATATATCCGACCTGTGTCTAAATACCTGGAGGAAACAAAAAATAACTTTACACCTTCCAACTAAAAAGCAGCGAAGGATTGCAAGTAGTTCTAAAAATAATCGAACCTGATGTCGCCCCCTTTGAGATACTAGAAGCCCTTAAAGACAAGGGATTCTCTGCTAAGAATCGTAGCAACATTGTCAACAAAAGCAACGCCGCAACCACTCTTAAAGGTCGAGCCCAGCCAGATAGCAAAACGCTAAGAAAAAATTAAGTGCAAAGAAGACCCCCATACAAAAAAATGTGGAATCTGTGGAGGAAACCATAAGGCAAACTGCAGAGGCAGTTAAAGAGTCGCAAGAGTCGACGCGTCAACAAAATACGCAAAATGTGTCTTATAATTCAGAAAACGCTCAGCAGCTTCCAGGGCAGCCACAAAACAATTTGGAAACTATAACGTTTTCCATGCAACAAAGTATGATGAAATTCATGCCATTAATAAAAATGACAATGTAAATGCTTGTTCAGAACCAGAATATGGTGATTCTGTTGTTTGTACCACTGTACCAAATAGCCAATGTCCAATCTAATTCTTTTCTCAGAAGCAGATATAACTTCCATACAAGGGGTTATACCTTCTACCACATAGACCATCTAGATGGTAAAGCCCACGGCGGCACCGACGTCGTAATTTGAGAACGCATCAAGCAATATTTTCACCAAAGGTTTGAAACAAATTACTTGCAAAGCCCAGAAATAACGGACCACACCCACAGTCAGACGTCGCAAAAACCTAACTGGATAAAGTACACGAAATATGTGAGTTCCCACATTGAGCTACACCCTTAGCTCAATATCTAAGCGGACACTGACTGTTGTACCGCCGCTCTGAAAGAGGTTCTCGTCACAGCAGCCAGGATCTCACTACTACTACCTGAAACTAAAACCCATCAGTCTCATCTAGAATTATAAACGCACGATCGCCCTTGTGTCTGGACTTCAAGTCCCTGCTCTACAACCCTACTCTTAAACCAGTCTGATCGTATGGCTTCTAGCTTTGGGGGAACGCGAGCAGAACCAACATATCACTGGGGCATCATAGTATTTGGAAACCAAAACATCCACAGGGGTCTTGGCGTTCTTGTAGTAAAAGATAAAATAGAAAAGCAAAAAGCGTCGTACAAGAAAATACTCTCAGCCCACCTAAACCCTTTTTCAAGGGACTTGATCTGGGTTTCCAGAAGAACTCGTCTACAATGAATCGGCCTTCCAACCCAGCCATAATTTGTCAGGGCCATTTTTACTGTTCCAGTTTATATATGACTGTCAGTTAGGTTATGGTATAAGATATGATACATTTATTGTTAGTCTCATAAATATACATTTCAATAATTAAAAAAAAATATATATATAAATAAATATGAAAAAAAAAATCTGACAACTTTCCCACTTATTCCGATTTTTCATATATTTGAGGTTACAAATGCTAATGAGGTCGATGGGATATATTGCATGAAGCTATGCATTTGTAACTTTGAGCAGAGGGTTAAAAGGGATTGTGTAATTCTAATATAGTCTATTGCATTATCGGCTTTAGCTTAGCTTTAAAAATATATTAAGTATGTTAATATAAATTAATTTAAAAAAAATCTAAGTAATAAATGTTATTTTCAGTTCCTGCGGAAGACATTTGGCGTGGAGTGACTGCAGTTAGTAACGCTGGAAAAAAAAGAGGTCGTGGCAAGGGAAGTGGTAAGAAAGTAGCCAAAGATCTAAATAGGGGACAGGCCATTGGTTTCGGAAAAAAGAATTGCCTGTGGCCCGGATTAAATTCACCGATTTTTCGTGGGAACGAGCTCATTCATCAACAAAAAATGGTCGAGAAGAGTGATATGGAATATGGAATTAATAAATTGCGTGATTCGATGGGAAATTTTAGGTTGATGAAACTAAATCCGATAGATCGTGGATGGTCTGGCAGTAAAATGCCTGGAAGAAGTATTGGACCACCTGACACTATTGGCGAAGAGGAATTTACGTCATTTGATACCCGAGTATTGGAGAACAAAATTGTTTTCATTATGAAAGGAAATATGGGAAGAAAACGAAGATTCTCCGTCTTGTCGGTCACTGGAAATGGAAACGGTCTAGCAGGATTTGCTACAGTAAAGGCACCAGAAGTAAAAACTGCTCTTCGAATGTCGAAGAATCGAGCTGGCCAAAAACTTATTAATATAAGCCTTTGCGAAAATAGAACTATTTACCATGACTTTTTTACAGCTTTTGGAAAAACAAAAATCAATTGCTTTCAAAAGCCTGATGGATACGGATTAGTATGTCATCGGGCTATAAGAACAATTTGTAAAGTTATAGGTATAAGGGACTTGCATGCCAAGATAGAAGGATCCACCAACTTGCAGCATATTGTTAAAGCATTTTTTATAGGTCTAATGCGTCAAAAATCTTTTCAAAATATTGCTACAGAAACAGATTTAAACATTGTTCAACAGCAAAAAGCGAAAATAGGATATACAGAGGTAAAGGGTATGCCATTTTCTAAGCCAGCGTCAGACTCTAGCATTCATGACATCGACTATATGCACTATACATTGGGCAATAAAATTGTCTTAAAAAAAACGGGAGTCTCCCCATATTATATTCACACAAAGGGGCATGAACTTAAACAAACTAAAGAAGAGCGATTTCGAAATCAAATAAATGTTCGACTAAATAGGCTAGTTAACATCTATGTATGATGTATTCATTTTTTTAATAAATGTATCATTTAATTGTCATATTTATATTGGCAAAGCGACATTTTGACTGATTTTTAAATAATAATATAAGGTAAGGTTTAAAAATTTTTTTTGTGAAATAATTTATCAACAACACACTCAGAAAACATAAACAGCAACTTCTCTACCGACGATCCGGCGCCAGAGGCAATAAAGTTCGCCATCATTGCGCGAAGCAATACCTAGTGGCGGTACTGCGTGGATGACTCGCCGATAAGTTAAGCCGACGCAGATCAACGCGTAGCAAATTGCTCCTGCAACTAGTACTATCTGCTAATATGCTCCAGCTTACGCTCAAGCTAGCTACTCCTGTGGCCCTTTTCTGGGCCGCGCCGTGGTTGACGTACCGGATTTCGTTAACCGTGGCACTCTCGACGAAGGTGATGAGGTAAGTTCCTCGTATGCGGACGCAAGCGCCATTGTCCACACTCACGCGAGCCGGGCGATTATTTACGATTATGATGCCTTCATCTACGTAGGTGACGGGATGTAAATCAATGTGTTGGATATCGCAGTGTTCAATACCTCCAGCGTGGAGTCCTTGGGCGAGTGATCTTATCAGCGCCAGTTGGCAAAATGTGGCTCCCGGTGTTACGGAGCAATTTTTGACTGTATGGAGGTCTACATTGCAATCGGCTATGGCCTTGTCCTCCAGTCTGAGCATAATGGTCATGTCATCAGGTTCCTCCACTACGCGCCTATATTCCGAGAGATTCGCTGAGTGTCTTATAAACGCGAATTCTTCACATACTGTAAAGTAGTTCTTAGGCTGGGGTGAAGCTCAGTCACGCCAGGATCTCTTTACAGAAAATTTATAAAGATAGGACAATGGGTCTTCGATAAACGGTGGGCTGACTTGAGATGGAGGTTGTCAGCCACCGGGTTACCAAGCAGGAAAACTTTATTTTCTGGATGTAAAAATATTGGTTCATCGTGATATGGGTGGGTCTCGGTATTTTAATCGTGCAGTAAATATAATTTTTTCAAACTTCATTTTTATATATTTTTGTATTTTTTTTCCTTTATTTTCCTCAGTGTATTTATTTTTTTTTTATAAGATTTTATTCATCGTAAACTTTCCTCGGTGTAATTTTCTTCAGTGTAAATGCACTGCGCTTATTTCTAGGGGTTTCATACAAATCTTCTCTGAGACACGTTTTCATTGGTTAGAGTTTGAGGTTAGGCTTTCTGCCAGGTTAAAATTTGGATCGGGGCAAAGTTTGAGGTTGAATCTACTCTACGGCGATACCGCATCGAGTCCCGCCGAGATTTTTATATGCATTTGGCCGAATCTCCCTGCTGGCCACTCGTTGCGGTTTCACTTGCCACACTCACCCGTCTCATTCCGCACACACACACACAGGCACACGCCTGTCTGCTGGGTGCTCCGCCGCTGGTCCTGGACCGTGCGGCCTGCCGGGCATCTCTCGATCGTCTCACTTTTCCGCGTGCTAGGATTTTTACTCCCTTGGAGTGGCACTCGCCAGCTCCGTGTTTTGCACAAATCCACGTCCGTCTCACTCCACGTTCTTTTCATTAATCTTCAGGTTTTTTCCACTTCGAAGTTCTCGTGGCCTCGCTTCGAAACTTCTCGAAGTTTCTTGGACCTCGTTTCCTCTCGCTCTTTCGTTAGGGCGCGTGCCAATTTTCGGGGGTTACTTGTATGGCGTGATCGCGTCCTTTCTCGCTCACTCCTACGTTCTTCTGTTATGTGACCACTGCTCGTGGTGAGTTTCGTTGTTAGGCTTGTGTGTGTGTGTCCGTGTGCGTTGAGCTTTTTAAACTAGCGATGGTAGTTTCCGGCGGCTTAGCTTAACTATCGAATAAGCTTGCACAGCTTTTAAATATATTTATCTTTGACTAAATCTATTATTATCAGCTGCTATTGTTTACATTATTATTTACATGGCTTTTTCTTTTGTTTACATAATTATCTCCTATTATTTATATTACAATTTATATTATTATTTTCTTTTATTTACATGGCTTATATTATTATTTTCTATATTGTTATTTATTATATATTAATTTGTGGGGAGCCGGCAGGTTCCTCACATCCCTCCCTTTCTTCGGGGGGCGCAACGAAACCGTTATGTTACTTTTAGTAACCTGGACGCGGAATTCCACGTCTCCGGCGTGAAATAAAAATTTCCGCGCAGATTCCCGTTCCGCATTATCCCCGCGGTGTAAATGGTTCACCAGCGATCGTGGGAGGTGGACCCCGCCTCCTTGGATGCGCCAATGCCACGACGGTCGCACCCAATCCTCTGCGGGTGACCGGCGTCGCGGAGGAGGTGACGCTGCTGGGGCCGGCGACGGCTCTGGGACTGCTGCTGGCCTCGGTGCTGTGTTGGATGCTGCGGTAGGCCTGGACGGCGGCTGGTGGGCCGCGGTAGGCCTAGACGGCCGCTGGTGGGCCGCAATAGGCCTAGACAGCGGCTGGTGGGCCGCGGTAGGCCTCAGCGGCGACTTGGAGGTCGTAGATGGCGGCTTGGGCACCGCAGATGGCCTGGACGGCGACTTGGCGGCCGCGGTAGGCCTGGACGGCGGCTGATGGGCCGCGGTAGGCCTCGGCGGCGACTGGGACGCCGTGGACGGCGGCTTGGACGCCGTATATGGCGGCTTGGGGGCCGCGGTTGGCGGCGCCTGCGCCGGATTGGATGGCTCATCTGTCGTCGTCCAGGCTTCCTGGACACGGCTCGATGGCCTCCTCGACACACCGGACTAGGTACGTCCAGTCGGGGTGTCGTCTGACGCCATTGCTGTGGGGAAACAAAGTTTTATTAGACTTTATTTGGTTAAAAGGCTTCTTAACGGTTTTTAGTCGGAGTTAGTTTTTAGTTTGGGAAGAGTTAAAAAGTGCATGCAGTGGGAGCATTGAGTTTCCCCACAGGGGAGTGGGGACTTTGGGAAGGCACACCATCCAGCAAGTGGCCCCCACTGACTCAGTCTTGGCTCCTGTCACAGTGCTTTGACTCTTGCCTTGGGCCGGATTTAGCGTCACTCGACTGCTAAATGCTCTTGTGGCTTGGGCTTCTCGATGCTGTGCCGCCTTGGTGCGGGCTTCTCGTTGCTGTGCCGCCTTGGTGCGGGCTTCTCGTTGCTGTGCCGTCTTGGTGCGGGCTTCTCGTTGCTGTGCCGCCTTGCTGCGGGCTTCTCGTTGCTGTGCCGCCTTGGTGCGGGCTTCTCGATGCTGTGCCGCCTTGCTGCGGGCTTCTTCGTTGCTGTGCCGCCTTGCTGCAGGCTTCTCGGTGGTGTGCCGCCTTGGTGCGGGTTTCCTTGTGCTGTGTCGCCTTGCTGCGGGTTCTTCGTGCTGTGCCGCCTTGGTGCGGGTTTCCTTGAGTTTAGCGTCACCCGACGACTAAACGTTCTATGTCCTCTTGACATTCTCTGGGTTATCCGGCCTTCCGGGTACCAGATTCTGCGTTTCTGGACCATTGACTGCTTCATTCAGGTCTCCTAGCTATGCCGTTCTGCTATGCTTGCTCTGCGTGTGTTGCATGCGTACTATAGTGGGCGGGATGAACCTGAGGACCTGTATGGTCCCTCATACTTGGGCGCTAGCTTTGCGGCCGCCTTTGACAAATGATGCTGCTTCACGAATACCAAAGATCCTACTGTTGGTCGCCATTCGCGTCGCAGATCATAGTGCTTCCTCTGCTCCAGCGAAGCGCGCTGGGTGTTTTCCTGTACCACCTTAACTATATCTCGCAGCAATTCTGCTTTCGCCACGAGCGAAATCGGAACATGGCTCGGCCCCGGGGTGACTTCATCGTACAAGGCTCCTGGGAGTCTTGGTTCTCAGCCTTGAATGATGAACGCCGGGCTGAACCCGATGGAATCCGAAACGCTGCTATTTCTATTCTCTACGGTCGGTACACTCAAGTGGCCATCGACACCAAGCACGTGCCTGTTTGGGTTAGATGTTAGTAGACGCGATGGAAAAAATAGAAAATAATACGAGAAAAATAACTACTGGCGTGCTGCCTGGTTGTTTGTTTGCATACGCACTAAGTGGGTTAGGATTAAGGTTTTTAGTCTGTGAAGGCTATCTACGTTAGATGTTATTGTGTACAAATCGTTATAATTTTGCACATAAGACTCTAAAGGTTTCGTGCAATTCAAACGAAGTTCTACATTGGCGCAAGACTAATGGCAAATAGGATATAGTGTTTCTTCTCGGAACATGAAAATTCAGCTGACCTAACAAGTCAGCACTTTCCACGTCACCGCGAATAAGATTGAAAATAAAGGTAACGCCTAACATAGTTCTACGATTGGCTAAGGAAGGTAAGTTTATTAGAAGGAGTCTACTAGAATATGACGGTAATCTACGGTCTGCATCCCAGTTTAAACCGCGTAGAGCGAAAAGTAACAAGTTCTTTTGAACAAATCGATGTGATTACTGTGGACTCCATACTGAGAATTGCATACGCAAGATCCATATTCTAAGATAGGACGAACTAACGAGGTATATAATGTTTTAGTGACGTAGGGGATATTAAATTCTTTCGACCACCGTTTTGTAAATCCAAACACACCCCTGGCTTTATTCACCATGCACGAAATGTGTTAAATGAAGTCGAGTTTGGGGTCCAGGCGAGCGCCCAAATCATCAAGTATACAAATTCTTTCAAGAGAGCAGCAGTTCAGCGTATAAGTCGCAAGCTTAGGAACGACACGAGAGAATGTCATTAGCTTTCATTTCGAGCCGTTTAAGTTAAATAAGTTTAGCCGGCACCATGTTTGAAAATTATCAAGATCTGTTTGTAAGTCAGACTGGCAAGGAGCGTCCTTATATTGCACGCAAAGCTTAACATCGTCAGCGTACATAAGTACTCTAGAGTTAATCAAGACTTTGGGCAGGTCGTTAATATCATCCGGAAACCCCATTAAGTCGAGTTTAACAAGAAGTGAATGGTTAACAGAGTCAAATGCTTTACTGAAATCAGTATAAATGACATCTGTCTGAAGATTATTATGGA
>VNJS01010594.1:0-14100 GCA_008042575.1 Drosophila watanabei | reverse complement strand
GTGCCAGAATGATCTTGTGGTGATGTGGAATAAACATCAATAGACCACTGAGCATACTATTTTTTTCCCTTAGCAAATAACATCTGATTTGATAAAAAAAAAGGCATTTACTTTTCATTTCGGCCAGATAAAGGTGCCCGTTTTGTAAATCGAAACCGGCTTACGATTTCGAGAACCGTAGCACCAATTCCCGTTTTTAAAATCGAAATCGCAAGAGCTTTTCGATTTCGAGAACCGGAGCAGGCCTGATTATTATATAATTTTATATATGTATAATATATAATAATATTCTATTATATAATCTATTAAATTACTTGGTTAAAGTAGTTGAATTTTTAATCATTAACTAGATAGATACATATTAAGCCTAAAGCTTTATACATTTTTGAAAGTTCATCATTTATTTTATAACCTTTTGAGGGTTTAACTGAAATATATATCATAAATTACTTAAAATCTTAAATGCTTAAATTAAATTTGTGTCTACAGAGCCCTCAAAAAAGCTTTAATAGAAAAATTGCTTAATAACAATTACGATTTTTCGATATTTAACGATCTAAAATAATATTAATTTTTAATGTACATATTCCTCATTTCCATAAAAGTTTTCTTCAAATACTCACTTAAAGATTGTTTTTAATTTTCAAAAATTCTACCAATATCGCAGCGCCGTGCCAGGCTCAGCTGTGGATTCTGGAGCTCCGCCGCTCCTTGAACACAACTCCGCCGCTCCTCCGACAGTGCAGCTCCTGGCCCAAATCCCCGATGCTGGCTCAACCAAAAAAGAGCCCCCGAAACCCCACCAAATGCTGCACGCTCATCCGCAAGATTTATGTATCTCAAATATTTGCAGCTGTGTGTGAGTGTCGAGCTGGAGTCCGAATGCCTATGCAGCTCTGTAGCTCTGTGGCATTCAGCTCCAGCCCCATGCCACGGGGTGGGGCCCGTGGTGACTCCTCCGACTGCCAGCGATGCCAGCGCCATGGCATGGCCATATCCAGCTCCGATTCCACGAGTCCGCCGATTCCAGCTGAACGAGAGCACGAGTGCGAGTGCGAGTGCGATGCGAGTGTATCTGCATCTGTAAGCGGGCCTCCGACAATGTTTTGTTATTGTGCCGCGCTTTTTAAATTTACGTGCGGCAAATGCAACATACTTCACTTACGGAATTTGCGTTAATGTGAATTTGCAGACCACTCCAGTTGGTACCGCACTCTGCCCCCCATTCAGCCGCCCTATTTCTACACAGGGGAAAAGATATACAAAAAAAATATTATTACGAGCATATTGCATAAATTTATTAATTTGAACTTCAGAATAATGAAAATACGAGTATGAAAATCTAAAAATCCCTTTTCCTCTTTGTATTGTCATATTTATGATTTTAAAAACTTTATGTATTCATTTTTGGGGGATAATATATACAACACATATTATAAGCATTTTGCATAAATTCATTATTTTAACTTCAGAATAATAAAAATAAAAGTATGAAGGTCAAAAGAATCCCCCTCCTTGTATTGATTTATTTATGATTTTCTAAACTTTTAGCAGTAATTTTGTATTTAATAACTGATTTTTATTTTAATATAATTTGTTCTAAATATTTCTCTTAGTGCAGTTCTCCACTCTTTGGCGGACTGCTTTCATTCTGCATTTGCATGCTGGCCACCGACGCATCGCCGTGAATGTGGATATTCTGGAGGGTAGGGGGTAAGAGGGGAGGTGGGTTGTGAGGGGGGTGTAATGTGCAGGGCACAAGTGCAGCGGCCTCGAGTTTATACAAATGCACTATGAGTGCATGTTGCTATTGTCAGAAGCAGTGCCCATGGACATGATGTGGGATATTAGACTAACTAAGGAATGAAAATGTTTATTGATTTATTATTTATATATATATACTTTTTTTTAATTATTAACTTTGAAGAGCGTAAAAATGATCAAGCAAAGCTAACTTAACAATCATTTAATAGCAGAAAGAAAAGATATATCTTTAAGTGTTTAATTAATTATTCTGCTAACAAGAATACTTGGTTTACCGATCGAGCATTGAAATAGTGTTTTAAAATGGATTCAGTTACTAAATATATATATATATTTTAATTTTGTTACAGTTTATAATCATTAACAAATGCTTATTCATTTAAACAGCTAAAAAAAATGTGACAGTTATTGAACAAGAAAAAAAGCTAACTTAGGGAAGCCGAAGTTTGTATACTCTTGCAGGTTGATTTTGGTTTAGGATAATAGATCATAACTCAGCCAAAAATGCATTAATTTTAATTCTGAAAGCTTTTAACTGCTTGTTTTTATTAGGTTTAAAAATCAGCATTATAAATTTTAAATTGAAAAAACTAAAATTTTTTTTAGTTTTTGACACTTTTAACGATGTATCTTAATAAATTTCGGAAAAATATTAACTTTTTTTTGTCTTGCCCAAATATGGCTAGATCGACTTGGCTGTTAATGATGATCAAAAATATATAGGGTCGGGAACAACTCTTTTACTTGATTCGATCTTATAACTAAACCTGCAAGGATATAAATGATCTATAATTAATTTTTCTCATTAAACTTCTTATGATTTTCTTTGCAAAAAATATGAACAAGCATAAGAAAAAAAAAAAATATGAATCAAAAACTATTACAAATCTTGAGAAAAGAGTATGCAGAACAAGCAATAAAACGCAGTGGATTTTAAATCAATTGAAATTTCGGTGAAAAGTTTGCTACAAAAATGTTCACCTTTAAAAAGTTAAACAATTACTTATATATTTTATCCCATATTTATTATGTGAAGTTATTTTTTTTTTATTGAAGTTTATCAATATTTTGTGACATAGAGTCTACATCAAAGGATATCAACTAGTCGAGTCGCTGGTCATTCATGAATCTTTCTTGTTGTTGCAGGGATTTTGCTTGGTGTTTTTTGCAGTCCTGCTGTTGTTGCCCCGGCTGGCAGTTGTTGTTGCAGTGCCCGTGATGCATCCCAACTTTCAGCTACAAGGTACGAGTACAACAACATGCATTTGTCGACTGTCTGGCCCTCTCGCTCTCGCCTGCACCCCCTCTCACTTCCTCCCGCGGCTGCAACTGCAGCGGTGTGTGTGTGTGTTTGTTTGAATTGTGTGTGTGTGTGGTGTGTGTGTGCGTACGCAAATGCAGCCATGATTTATGATCTGAAACAATATTGAGCGCACGAAAATTTATGGAGTGCTCCGCTTTGCAAATAAAACGAAATAAAATTTTTTGTCAGTTGTATTTTTCGTTTCAATATTTCTCTGCGCCTTGTTTTCGTCTTTTTGCTCTCCTGACTGACCATTCATCCTTTTGTGTCCATTCATTTCGCCCTCGATTTATTTCGTTTCCGTGTCCTGTCCCTTCCATGTGTGAGTGTGACTCGTAGGCGTCGCCACACCCCCTTCTCTCTTTTTTTTTGTGTTTGTGTGGAGACAGGTCCCTGAGATGGTCAAAAATGCATTCGGGCTTAATATTTGTTCTTTATTGCTGCGATCGGACATAATATATTTGAGATTTCAAGCGGAAATTTATTGCAGCATAGTGAAATATGCACTCAACTTATGTTTGTCCTTTAACACTGCCCGCAAAAGCATTATTTTATTTGAGGGAAACAAGAGGAAAGCTTGAGTGAAATTAAGGATAAAATATAATATAGTAATAAAACAAACCTTAAATATAATAATATTTATAAAAGTTTTTTTTACAAAATTAACTAATTACATTTACAAAAGATTTATATAAAAGAATAAATAATATAAATATTGGTATATAAACTTTAGTTTGGCTATTTTAAAGGGTTCTTATCATACTAAGGTAAAACGCATAAGATTTGTTGTTGCAAACTCGAATACCCGCTTTGAAGCATTTTTGCCTCCTCTGTTAAATTAAATTATAATAATATTTAAAAAAGTTATTTTACAAAATTAAGTAATTAAATTTACAAAATATTTATACTATAGAATAAATAATATAAATATCGGACAGTAAATTTTATTTTGACTTTTTTGAAGGCTTCTTGTCATCCTAAGGTAAAACGCAAGAGATTTGTTGTCGCAAACTCAGAATATCCGCGTTGAAGCATTTTTGCCTTCTCTCATTTACTACAGTAACAATGTTTTATAAAGTTCCAATAAATATAATATTGTATTTCTTTTTAGACCTCAAAATCTTGATTGAAAAATTAATTCAAATGTATTTCCCCTGCAACAAGATCATGATTAATGTTTTCTTTTATTCCACAACCTTGTTAAGTGAGGAAAAAAATGTTAGAAGGTTGAAAGAAACTTTAAACCCTTATCACTTCACCTCTTGCAACGGATGTCCCCCAACCCAAGCGCGTAAATGGAGAAGTGCAGATAGAGAAATTCTGGTTCTTGTGAGTATTTCATTTGCAACTGACATCTGTGAGGGGGGGGGGGGGGGGGGGGCGACCCAAGGATAATTCGAACATTTATCATGTTCAGTTTTTGGGCAATCGATTTGTGTTCGATTGAGGCTTATCAGCAACTGTCGGGTAGTGGGGGGAAGTTCCTATCTAGGCGATGTGGGAGTGTGGCATGCTCAATTGAAAGGCGTCACGCTTGGCTCGGAAAATGGCTGCCAGAAGGACACGGCCCCAGGATGCGACTACTGCATATCTATCACCAGCAGCATCAGCAGAAGCAGGAGCTCAAAGCCACAACAACCCCAAATCCGAGGCAAGATGGCATTTCACCATTTTCTGGCTGCTTCTAAGGCCGCCATATGGATGCAGATTGATGCGGGTGCGAAGGGGATGTATCCCTAACTGGGAACGCGACGACCCCTCGCTCTTCTTCTGGGCCAGACAGTCTATTTTTGTTAAAATTCGAGCTGGAAATGCAGTCAGATGCCACTTCGCACGTGACTTTTAGGAATTTGAAGTCACGCCAAGTTAAATATCATTTGAACAGGAATTTTACAAATATTTAAGGGAGGCCTATGGAACTCTTTATCTGTAAATAAAGCTATATATATAGAGGAAAAAGTCTACTCAATAATAAGTTCTCTTACTTTATACAACATAATAATGAATTTAAAAAGGTATCCTTCAATTTTATTTTAATCTGAGACTCGTTTAATATTACTAACTTGATATACACACCTTTTCCTAAATAGTTTCCGTCGAATATATCCTCATGAACCTAACCAGTTCGTCAGTGTCTCAGCTTTCACATCCTCGGAACTAGCACTAGCACTTGCCGCAGTCTAAGTGTGCTGGAATCCTGCAACATACATAGGTCATAAATCATAAAGACGCAGGCAGCAGGCAGTACCGTGCCTCAAGAAAAAGAAGCCACTGCAAAGGATATGCTGCTCTAGTTCTGCCTGAGAGGACCAAAGGAACGCATTACTGTCGCAGGATGCCGGCGGCGAAATTCGCAGCGGCGACTCGAGTGCGATGGTTTTGCATACATGCATACATATATGCAAAAAAGGACCTAGGAGCCATAAAACAGCAAGGACAACGCACAGCAGCGCGGCGAGTGAGCGTATAAAATACAGAAAAAATTAAACTGAAATTCATACAATATTTTCTCCATATTTTTGTGCCTTGCCGCTGCATGTGGTGCATATGATTTATGATGATGCGAGCGGAAAACGTCACGATGACAGCGGCAGCGAGGAAGCAAATAAAACAGCGGGCTTAAGTATCTCACAGATACTCTTGCATCCGAAGCGCTGCGGTGGGGCAATTAAAAGCCCATACTCAACTGGCAAGGAGTCTTGGCTGCATCGTTAAATGGAAATATTAATTTGTGATTTCTTCGCGCCGCCACTTGCAGCTAATTTATTATTAATTGAATTTGAAGGGGCTCAGATGGGGATGGAGGGTAGGATTGGAGTCAATTCGGGGTACACGGAGAAAAATGGGATAATTAATTAATTTCGAATATGACTTTTACTAATAAAATACTCGATAATGATGGCCTTCAATTTATATACAGATGTTTAAGATTAAAGTCTAAGTTCTTTAAATAATACTTACTGAATTCTTTATTTGTAAATTTTATAATAATATTTATATTCTTTGGCATTGTCCTTTCAAATTATTTTAATTAAATATTAATTAAAGCTACTTTAGTTTTCAAAAACAAAATGCATCAAAAGCAGACAGTTTTCATAGAAGAAATTTGCCGAATATGTAAAGCAAAGGAATCTCTATTATAAAAACCACAATTTGCCATCGATGAAATACATTTATAAATAAAATGATGACTGTTAGAAAGCCATTTGTTATTGTTAAAAAATCCTGGCTAAGCAATAACTAATTATTCTTCTTTTTTCTCCCAGTGCATAAACCCATGAACACGCACCACAAGCGCCACGGCGGCAGCCCAGCTTCCTGCTCATCCCGCTCGTCATACACAGCGTTTTATGTTCTATTTATGTTGTGCAAACGATGCCCCATAATCGTAAAAATATCAAAACAAATCGTTAAAATCGATCTCCTCTGTTTGCCAATCGATTTACAATCCTCCGCTAAGTTCCCCCAAAAGTATCTTCATTTGTGGAGTTCGTACGCGGGTCGGGACGCGTGTCAATCGAGCGAGTTGTGTGTGTGACTGTGTTTTGCCATATTGAAAGTATCTGCGTATCTGCCATCTATATGTACATATAGTATGTATCTCGGTGTCTCTATTTGTATCTTCGTCTGGGAGCGCGTGTGTGTGCATGCCAATGATGGCCCCCGACCAGAAGAAGCTCATAAATTTTGTGACTTAATTAAGTTGGCATCACTTGAAAATTGTTTGAATTTTTTTGTTGCTGCTGCCGGAGCTGTGTTGCGTTGTTCTCCTCGTATTGCGTTTACAGATAATAATTGTAAGAGCCCATAATTGATTCAATATTGATTTATAATTATTGAACCGACTCAAGTGCAGCGCCCGCAGACAAAACCCAGAGCAGATAACAAGTGAGTGCAACAAATTGATAATTTAATTAGCCATTGAATGTTGAGTATTATTTATGGGAAATGTTGATTCTAAATACATAATACTTTATTTGTTTAATTTTAAATATAAGGTTATGTTTTAAGTCATTAAATAATATTTTTCAAAAGATTATTTTATTTTACAGGCTAAAAATATAATATACTTTTTATTAGAAGATTACAAGAAGTAATGATGGATAGTCACGATAATTTATACATTTTGTTGTTTGTAAATAAGGTCACTATTATAGTTTTTCACTTTAATATTGATTTTAATAGGGAAATCATGTGGAATGTTCTGTTAAAACCAAAATTTCACAAACTTTGTCCACTAAAACGATGATCCTAACCTTGCCCGTATCCATAAAATCTGCTATTAAGTCATCAGAAGCTATATCTTCGCTATCTCGGACATCATTCAGGTATTTACCAAACAAATAAATTGGAAACCCACCAGAAATTTAGCCTCAACAGCCAAAAAAATGAAATAGAGTTGTTTGTTTATTTACCTAGGCGATTGGAAATGTTTCGGTTTTTTTTTCGGGTGAAAACTACACCTCACGGTTTGGTAAGGTGGAAAATTGAATGAGGAAATTTTCGCAGCACGCCGCAGAGTCTCCTCGACGTCTCCCACTGTTCCGCACTGGGCGAAATGAGGTGCCACATGATATGGGGGCGCTGTGGCGTTCTGTTTATCCAACGGGGGTCGCCAAGCCGAGTGTTTGTTTTTATAGACTAATTTTTATGGTGCCACCAGCCAGCCCCCCAAAAAGCATTTTCTCCTGTTTGTTTTTCTTTACGGATTGCTCAACACTTGCCACCGTTGTGTGGGTTTTGGGCTGTGCTGCGAGTCCATGTCCATTCCACACGTAATAATAATCATCATCATGACAGGGCGTTAACTTGCTCATTAGCCAAAAGGATATTCGAGTGCGGGATCATAAAGACATCATAACTCACCGCCCGCTGAAAGGGCTAGAGTGTCCTGTGTGTCCATAATTAAGTAGTTGTCCATGCAAAACCCTTGAAAAAAATTAGAACAATCCGGACTCTGCCAGGTAACAGCAACCTGGCTAAATTAAAACCACCCTCTGGGCCAAGACGCTGCTGTCACACATTATCCTCCGGCGGAACTTTAACCGAAACAAAGGGACACAAAGGGTTGGCTGTCTTTGGTCCTTTCCCGCTGCCAGGACTCGACGCGAAGACAAAGTTTTACGGCTGGGCAGGACTAAGGGACTGGATGAGGCAGGCAAGGAGCACCAGCTGGTGACGCGCCCTCGGCTCAATTGCAATTACGGCAAATTACTTTATTACATCCGTAATTGTGTGACCATCGAGCGTGCCATTTTTCGGGCTCTGGAAATGACTGAAACTGAAATTAGTCAGCGGGAGCCACAAGTGGTTTTCCGTATTTGTGGGAAGCCTCACTCTACGGCAACTACGCTTCACTCCGGTGTTTTACTATTACCGTTATTACTCCCCGCCCAATGCCTTGGATTACTTGTTACTTGAGTTCCCGGCGTATTTTTATCTCACGCTGCTCACGCACAGCCTCCGCCGCCGACGGCAACTTCTCGGGACTCAAATCCGTCGGCAATTGTCACGCAATCCAAAGTCTTGGTTGTAAAAGTTTAAGTAGGAATTTCTTCTTAATTAAAATAAAAGTTTGCACGATTATAGAGTTCATTAATATTTTTAACACATGAAAAAGTATATACAAAAGTAAAATAAAAAGATTTTAACGAAGATAAGGTTTGAAATGTTATATACCAAAATTTTCAATGAGAACACATACTGGTATTAGGTTTAGAAAAGTACATTAGTAAAATTTAAAATAAATACAACATTTAAAAAAGCTACTATTTAATTAAATAAGAACTAGCGCCTTAAAATTCTTAAGTATTCATTCAAAGAGCAGTTCTATGAGAAGTTCTATCAAAGGTCAAAAAGGTTTCACTGATGAGATCGAAACTCAAAAAACCATTTAAACACGTCTGGATTATCCCTTATATATAATGATTTGTGTGTGGTCTTGGCATATAGGTAAGTTATAAGTTAGCTAAAAACCATCCGATTTTAAGAGTATTTAATTAATAATATTTTTTGTATATAATTTAAACCTAAAACATCAGCTATAATATTGGTATATTGGTGTATATTGTTTTAGTCAAACGTTTTAGGTCCTTACATAAACAAAAAGATTTTATATCATTTAATTGTATGCATTTTATTAGAAATTAATTTTAGATTTATGTCAGAAAAAATAAAAAAAGTACTATTTTTCGGTTAATATAACATAACAATTACTTTTTTATTTTAGTATTCCATTTCTTAGTTAATATTATCCAGTAGTTAGTTAAATGAATTTTAATATAATTTAATTTGGTTCAAACAAGTTTTGAACCGCTTTTTTATCATTTTCCAATTCCCCGATTTTTTGGAAGTATTCCCCTGTTCACTTCCCTTATTTCTTGCCGCTTTCTTGTCTGGTTCTGCTTCGGCTTCTCCGCTTTATGATTCATCGCGGAATTGTTAATTTGTGATCCGCCCGTGCCGGCTAATTGTCTCCGATCGTGATCATGATCGTGATCGAGATCATGTCTTGCATTGAGTGGGAATTGTGCTGTGCTGACGTCACAGCCGAATCAACGGAACTCGCAGTGGAGCTCCGTAAAACCCCTTCGCGCCAAAAACCCTGGAGTTGCTCTTTTACGCAAACTCTCTCGCGCTCGCACTCTCTCCCTCGCTCTCGCTCCGTCTTGCTCTCAGCTGCAGCTCAGCCATGTTTATTTATGATGTAAACAAACCATTAAGCGGGAGAATTACGAGCGCAGTCGCAGTCGCGGCCATCATGGCAGCGACGTTGGCAGCGTTGCGTGCAGCGCAGCAGCGACGTAGCGTTCTCTCGCTCTCGCAATGCTTTATGGCTGCCGGGAATGGTTTATTGCCTACACACACATGCACTCTCGCACACACACGGAGTCGGCGCTGGGCCACTCTCTCGTGAGAGAGCAGCTGTTTCTGTGTCAAGCATATGTGGTGGGACAGAGAGGGAAGTAGTAGTGGGGGACTCTGCCCAAGAGAGAGAGAGTGAGGGTTGACAACTAGCCCCGCCCCGTTTTAGTGTTGCGAAACGTAAAAGTTCAGTTCCTTTTGAATCCCGCTCTTGACTGCACTCATCTTCACACATTTTCCAACTTTATCCTAATGAGAAACCTGTTAGAGGAGCCCCAAAAGAGAGATAGAGACGGGTAGAGGAGAGTGACAGTGAGAGCGCGAGGCCGAGCGAAATTTACGGCTACACGTGGTCTCCGCTTTTCATTGAGAAACATCATTGTTTATGGGCGTTTACTTTTCGAGGATCTGGATTTACGACCTCTCGAGTGGCTTCCCTGCGAGTGTAATTCCCACTCAAGCAGCTCATCTTCTCCAAATCCCACTCAACTGAGCGGAGACTCTCCTTCTGCGGGTTTTATGTTGGCGCTGAACTTGAAAATTACTTTATTAATCATTTAGGAATAAGCGCGTCTATTAGAGGACATTTATCATCGCCGGAGGCTGGGCAGTGAAACTGAAATCGAGCCAAATTTTAATTAAATTAGAATAAGGCTTAATGATTTAGATTAATGATGGTAATGCTTTTGGGGTCCTAGCACCTGGACTTTTACGTATCCAATTTTCGAATAAACGGTATTTTATTAAAGAATTATATTTAAAAAAAATTAAAAAAAAACCAATTGAAATTTACAATCTGGGGATATATTTTAAATATATTTACATGATTTTAAGTCATTCAAAATTTTGGTATTATGACAATTTTGACTTTTGGAAAAAGTGTAACTAAAAAAATCAATAGAAGCTTTTTAAATAAAAATTATTAGAAGAAACTAGGTTATATACCCTTGCCGCTTTTTAATCTTCATTATTATTATGTTATGATCTTATTGAAGATTTATAATACAGCTTTTACAATTTTATTAATCCTTACTGAAGATGTTCTTAAAGATGTTTTTAAAAATATATTTAAAATCATTTACGACAGATAAGAATCAAAGATGATAGAAAAAGAAATTCTCCAGAAATATAAAAATATGCTTTTTACAATTACTTTTAAATGAAACTTCTCACAAAAAATTTAAAAGAGAGAAAAAAAAAAGAAATCACCCAATAAAAATAGGTATAACTTTAATATATAATCCATTTTTTTCTGAAAACAGTTAGATAGTTAAAGAAATAGTAATTATATTTAAAATATATTTAATACTTACTTCATTTAAAAAGGATGTACTATTTTATAGATGTTAAGGACTTTACAATGTTTGGCCTTATGCTATTTGAACAATAAAATACTAATAACAATAATAATTTTACTTAAAAAAACACAATTTGGAACATGAATTTCAGATCAAGCCCTGAGATAAATAACCAAGCTTTACAGATCTGTCCTCTAATAACACCATCTTCCTCACCGTCCCCTAATAAAGCGTGAATTGCCATCTTGTAGCCAAAAGCAACATGACTATTGAATATCTCCTACCATTTTTTAGTCCCATCTGCTTTTTGGCCATATCAAATGAGCTCGAGTCTCCGCCATTCCGCCAAAAGGCTGTGGAGGGGGCTCTGGACTTGGCAAGGAGTGGAGGAGCTGCTGCAATCCCAAAGCGCGAGTTGCGATGGTCATCAATTAAGTGCATCGCAGCATCCAACACCTCGGAGCGTCTCACCTTACGCCGCCTTCCCGCGGCGACTGGATATGGATGTGGATGTGGCCGGCTCTACGGGTCCGCCAATTAATCAAAATCGTCGCCGTGTGCAGTCGCCGGAGTGGAGCTGGAGCCCGGAGAGTCCGGAGACTGCAATCGGAGGCGGAATGGGAAGCGGAGTCCGAGCTGGGTGGCGGAGTGGGGTGGTGTGGTGTGGTGTGGTGTGGAGCTAAAGAAATGTCGTTAACTTAAGTGTCCAATTAATTAAAATCGCATTTAACAGCCGCCAAGCTGCGAAAAGCCATTAAGATAGTTTGTCACAAAACACATGAATGCCCTCCACCCAACCGACACACAACCTCCGCTCCTTCGCCTCCGCATCCGAGTGTTTTACCCAAAATGGAAACTTTACTCCTTGAGGTTTCTTTGGGTTTATATATTTCTTTTTTTTTTTTGCTTCAATTTTGAGCCTCGGAAACTTCATTTTGCCTCGGACTTTTTTTTGCTGTGCTTTATTGTATGTTTTTAAAGTATCCTTTCCTTATGAACTCGTGCTGCTCCCAGCCATTGTGGTTTTCCTTCTTGGCCGTGTTCAAGTTTGGTTTGTTCAAGTTTATAAATTTGAGTTGCTTGCTCATGTGGTTGTCTGATTGTCGGTTGTTCGTTGTTGGTTTTTTGGTCTGCCCTTGCGATTTCACACTCAACTTATCCTTAATAAGATTAATTTTGTGGCATTTTTGCAGGCTTTTGAGTTCCTCAGAATTCGTATAAAGGTTTCGCTTGGAGCTTATAAAGAATTTAATAATTATGCTTTCAAAAATATGTTTGGTTCGGTTAATTAAGGTTTTTTTTTTATATATATATAAATGAATAAATAACACTACAAATATTTGTTTAAAATATTTATTTATTTATGAGGTTGATTTTTTAACTGGTTTCTTTATTACAAGAAAATTATGCTTAATTTTTATGTCAGCTCTTTTAAATGTATTTGCTTTTTGAGTTAAAAAAAGTTCAATAAATTTGTAATATAATTATATACAAAAATAATGGAAAGTAAAACAGTATTTTTATAATCCTGTTAATAACAAAATACAAACTAGAATAATCATTAAACGTTAAAGAAAATTATAGACAAAAAACATGAAGTAAAACTCATGATCACTGAATATGGGTTTATAAGGAGTTTGTTTTTTGAAATGTTAGTTATTTATATAATAAAGCTATATTTTTTTATCTTTTATGTACACAAAATATAAAATATAAAGCTTTTTAAAGCTAACACAAAATTTTTTTGCTTATAATAAAGGAATGTTAAAAAAGTATAGCTTTATAATCTGAATAGCTTACATTTCAAAGAACAAACCTTTTATAAAAACATTTAAAAAGAAATATTTATAGACATTTAAATTGTTTCGTTGGTATTCAGTAACTTAATTTATATTTATTGTAAAAAAGACGTTCAATCAGCCTGCAAGTCTAAATTCAACCCGCTTCAAACCCTTTCTCAGGGATGCGTTCACATGGCAAAACCTTGGCAACAACATTCATTAATTTACTGCACTTTTCGAGTTCTCCTGAGGGGCTAGCAACATTTTTTGAATTGCTTTGTTTTGCTGCTGTTTTAATGCGAGTCCACAGTGAAAATTTATGAACTCAAGAAACTGAAATTTCTTCCTCCTCAACTTGGTCCGTCTTTGGTCCTCCTGCGGCTGCTCCTGCTGCTGCTGCTCCTGCTGCCTTTTGGTGCACAAGTGTTGCCCAAGAGAGTAAGCAAAAGTTTTAAAATTTTTCTGGTCTGTTCCATTGTTGTTGCTGGTTTTGGCAGTAGCTGCTAAATATTTGCCAGTTTCTCATTTAATTTATTTTGCGGCCGGAGAATTTATTGTGCCAGCGCTCGAATGTGAGGCAAGGCGTCGTCTTATCAAATAATTGCTGCCCAGCAAATGTTGCAACAATTAAGCGGTAAAACGCTCTATTTCACCTCTGCAGGTGAGCTTGACTTGAACATACAAATATTTGTTGGTTGCCCTTTTTTAAAGGTACTTCATTATTACATACATAAGGTCCTTGATAGGTAGAGGGCATCTTTGAGATTGCCTGCTGCACAAATTTTAATATCAATTATATTGAGTATATTTACTTCATTTAAATTTTATCTAAAATTATTCCTGTGTAAAAATAGAATATATAAAATATAATTTATTTATAAAGTATAAATTAGTATAAAAAATCACGTAGTGTTAAACATTTATTAGTCATCAGCTTCAACATATTTATTTTTGGACTATTAAATATATTCACTCGAATTTTCCCCACACTTTAACTATTATAAATTTAACATAGTTAACAAAAACACATAGATATTTAAAATATATAATATAAGTATTTAATTAATTATTACTCAATTAAACATTGTTT
>VNJS01010582.1:0-16085 GCA_008042575.1 Drosophila watanabei | reverse complement strand
TAACATTTTTTCCCGCTCAATCAAAATATGTCTCATGCTCGGCGGCCGTGTTTCTATATGTGTTTTTTTTTATGCTTCTCAGGCTGGGAGCGGTCCATGACGGTTCGCCACCGCCCAGCTACTTGGGCGGACCGGGTGCCCAGCGCTGTCGCTGGGAGGATGGCTACATCATGTCTGATCTGCGTCACACGGAACGAGGCTTCAGATGGTCCGCCTGCACTGTCCAGAGTTTCCATCATTTCTTGAAGTAAGTTTAAGGGTTATCTTGAAGAGAGATATCTTAATGAATTACTTTTCCTTTGTTAGTGGAGACACTGCCACCTGCCTGCACAATGCCCCGCATGAGGATAGCGCCTTGGGTCGCTCGCTGCCAGGAACCCTGCTCTCGCTGGACGCCCAGTGCCGCAGGGATCGGGGAACGTATGCCTGCTTCAAGGACGAGCGAGTGTGCGCCCAGCTTTTCTGCTTCGACGCCCAGACAGGATACTGTGTGGCCTACAGGCCAGCGGCCGAGGGTTCGGCCTGCGGTAATGGTTATGTAAGTATTTTGGATTAGATTTCCTGTAACAGGTTGCAAGAGGTAACAAATAAGATGAGTAACGCTTTACTATTCATTTAATCTTTAACGAATTCAAAAGTTAACCTTATTTCCTTTATGAATCCACAGCACTGTCTGGATGGTCGCTGCACACCACTTCCCTCCAATATAATTCCCGATTATGGACACAACTATCGTTTAGTATACAAGTGAGTACAGTTTGATTGGTAAATTTCCTTAGAGACTGTTTTTTCCAGTAGTTTTTGTTGTGTAAGCTTAGACTTTTCTACTTACTAAAAAAAAAATATAAATACAAAACACACACAACCTTTGAGTACACACGATTACACTCGGCAAACAAATTTTTTAATATACAAACTTTTACACCCTTATACACCAATTCGAAAACAACAACAACAATACGCACACCAAAACACAACAACAATCTGCAATTAATAAATATAGTAAACTCAACAACAAGAAACAAGATGCAGAGGAGGATATTGAAAATAGTAGCGAGGAGACCGATTCGCAGGAGGATGAGACTGAGACTGAGAATGCGAATGAGAACGAGAACGAGAATGAGAGTAATGAGGAGGAGCAGGATGAGGGCAACACGAGTAGCGAGGAGCAGGAGGCCAATCGGCAGGACAACAAGATCGAGCAGAGCTCAGCTGCTGCTGCCGGCGGCACTGCTGCTGCTGCCACGACCTCGACCACCATTAGGCCCAAATCCAAATCCTTTGGCTATCTGCATCGCATCCTACCCGAAAACCGTGTCCTGGTCCAGACGAGCATCAGCAGCAGCGTCAGCAGCAGCAGCAGCAATTCCGTTGCTCCCTCAGTCACTTCGTCAACAACACCAAAACCGACAACAACATCAACTACACTTACACCGAACATATTCCAAATCTATACACAAGAATTACGCAAACAAATCCAATACTATCTACACATGCTACAGACACAACAACATGCCACGAAATTGCAACCAGAACAACAGCAACAGCAGTCACAACAACAACAGTCGATAGTCCAAATACCTTTGGTACAGAAACAAAAACGCCTTACAAATTATAGTGTAACCAGCAGCACCAGCACCAGCAGCAGCAGCAGCAGCAACAGCAACACGAAACCGAACAGCAACAAGGACGAGCAGCAGCAGCAGCAGCATCGGCAGGAGCAGCATCAGCACCAGGATGACGGCCTGCCCGATGAGGAGAACGAGGCAACTGCCGGCATTCAGAGCAATGAAGCAATTGAGCGGCAAAAACGTAAGTTCCACACACCATCCACCACCACCACCACAGCCACAAGCAAAGCTGCGCCGACACCGATCACCGAAAAGACAACAACAGCATCCGCCAAACCGATAACCACATCATCATTCCTCGATGCGTACTTTAAAAAACTGCAAGCCTTGCATGATGGCGCGGTGACGGCCACCACCACCACCACAACTACCTTTGTGTCGTCCTCGGTCAGCTCGGCCACATCCTCGCAACAGCAGCAGCAGCAACAGCAGCAGCAGCAGGTGCAGGAGCAGGCAAACGGGGGCAGCGCCTTCCTAAAACGTACGCCCATTCGGAGTAGTATTAAGGCATACCAAACTAGTAGTAGCAGTAGTAGTCCCCAAGAACAGACTACCAACTACATTGGCGACACCACAAACAACCTGCCAGCGGTGTTGGACAGTAACAACAACAACAACAACAGTAGTGGCACGGAGACCACCGCCAAGACACCGAAACCGAAACCCAAAATCAAGACACAAAAACTAATACGACGCACACGAGTCATGTAACCAAGTTGCGCGAAGATGCAACACTGCGAGCTCTCTCTCTGCTACCAATTTAGCCTAAGCTACTACTACTTACTGCTAGCCTGAAAAAAATAAAAACAAGAAAAAGAAAAACAAACACAGTTCCAGAGAGCTTGGACAGCCGCCAGCAACCTTCAACGGCTCCCCCAAACCAATCAGAATACAAATCCACACACACTAAACAAAGCAACACGCATCACACACAATGTAAATGCCAAAACCGATCGAAACCGATACCGATACAGATAGCGATACCGATTCGTTATCCTTGCGTGCGGTAAGCCCAAACCAATCCAGCATTCAGTCGGGTTCCTCTAACTCAGTAGTCTAAAGCTTGGTACGCTACGAATTATATACAGTAGAGCATGGATTTGCGATAGTTTACTAGTAGTACTCCTCTATTCCTATTTATTACTCAGCTGCCTGCCTTTTTTAATCAATTTATAATCAATATATAATCCTGGTTGTTGACGTCGACGCGTTGCTGTGCGGCCAGGGAAAGTGCAAACTCATAGCAGTACGCATTCGTAACGGTCCATTTAGCTATAATATGGATTAGCTCGTATTTTAAGCATTTGGCATCTGGCATTGCATCGATCATAAACACCCTTATCTTAACTTTGTAGTACCGAATGGTAGTTCTTGAAACTTAATTCCCTAATATCTTGGCATGAACTAGAATAATATCGAATTGCATTTCAGTTGAAATCATCGCTCGCCTCCGAAACGGCAGTTAGTAGGGACATTCGCATTCACACATCCGCCGACCTCGACCTCATCAAGCATGCTTGCCGAAAACTCTCTCATTACCACAAAAAAAAAAAATCTATCAAAAAAATATCGAAAATATCGATCAAAAACTCATCGCTGATTTCCTCTAGTTCCTCTCTATTTTTTCAAAAATTGCATCGAACACACACGATACCACCACCACCAATACACCACACAACACATACGCAATAAAGTCGAAAATGAAACAATTGGCATTGAAACATGCGCACACACATACCAGCATAGAAACACTCAAACATACACACGCTCTATTCCTCACACACGCATACACACTGTTTGAAGGCAATATCAAAATATATATGAAACGATATGGCGAACATCTATAACCTGTAGCTTATAAGTATTATTTGATCAACAAGAGAATGGAATTGAAATAAACGCATTCTGCATACTAAATCTAAGGCAGCGGAATGGCAAAAGTGAAACAAAGTAATTTGGCAGATGGAAACGCATGGATTGGAACACACGCACATATACCTTACACACACACCCACTTAAATAATGGTCGGCGTCTGCAAAAATATATATCTATTTAAACTGCATAAAAATATAAGAACTCATTGTTTTTGCACGCCCAAAAAAAAATCTTCTGCTTAACCTTTTTTACTAATTTTCTTTGTATTTCCTTCTCGTTTCTACCGTTCCGCTTCCGTTCCATCATTCCGCCGGCACAGTGGTTAACTGGAAGCTGTTTCCGTTCTAGTGAAAGTGCAATGCAGCAACACTTGGGGAACGTTTGGAGCTGGCACGCGGACGTCACTGCCATCGAAATTGGAGGAAACGAGGAAATGTTTGCAGTTAAAAAGTGTTTTTAGCTAGAATTTATTACTATTATTATTTCGTATGAAAACCTATTGATTTGTTGTTAGTTCTAGCCGCAACTAATTTAAAGATATACTCTGTTAAAAGCAACACAAACAACAAATGCAATGTTGTTACGTTACGTTCAGTACATGCATATATTATGTAATGATAATTTTTGTATAATTTAATTTAATGCAAATTCTTGTAAAATAGTACATATTATTCTGTAAAAAGTTCATCTACACACACACACATACACCCCACACACACACACACACACCTTTTGGCGGACAAACTAAATTATTCTTTGAGCCACAAATCAATCGAAAGGAAAACCAATAATTATCCCAATTTCCAATGTGATAAACATATGTAATTTGTACTCTTTACTAAACAAAAAAAATATACATATATATATTTATCATTTTCTGTTAGAAAATTGCTAGAAAGGTGGAGAATCGTTAATTTACTTACCTTGCCGCACTTTGCCTACAAGAAAACTTAAAATATTCATTTCATTATTGTATTCCCAATTGTTAAAAGTCGAAATTCTAAATGAAAATTCATAACTCTACGTTAGCCTAATGCTCTCCCTTTTTATACGAAAACAAAAATGTGTAATAGCTAAGTTTTAGTTGTAGTTTAAACTGAACATCGTATAATAAATGAAACTGTAAATTTATCACACACACAAATGAAACAAAATCATAAATTAAGAATAAAAATATATAATTTTACTTGTATACAAACAATGTGAGGGTGTTTTTATTACTGGTTATAACTGGGTCTGGGAATTAAGAATGTAAAATTGTGGCTAGGGATAGCTTGATTACTTATTTACTAGCAGAAAAACTAAAATTTAACGTTAAAGAAAGTGAAAGAATATATTAATAGGCCAATGTTGCTGAAAACATGTTTATCAACATCCATTGATACTGGCAACACATCAGTGCTGGAAAGTTTCCGCAAGCACAGCAACATTACACCTTGTGTTGGAATATCAAGTACAAAACATGTTTAGCAACATCCATTGATACTGGCAGCACATCAGTGCTGCAAAATTTACTGAAGCACAGCAACATTCGACTTTGAATTGGAATATAAAGTTCATGCTTAGCAACATCCATTGATACTGGCAACACATCAGTGCCGCAAAGTTTCCGGAAGCATAGCAACTTTAGGCCTTGATTAGGAATATGAAGTACAAAACATGTTTAGCAACATCCATTGATACTGGCAACACATCAGTGTTGCAAAATTTAATTTTAACTTTTAATCTTAAAATTCTTATGTTTTATTTTGCCTTTCAAGTAAAAACAAGGTTCATTTTAGTCCAGCAAGATGATAAAAGCATAGATGATAATATTTATTCGTCGGCCAACGCGTACAGTATCTTATCGCTAGCTTAGAATGTGACACAGCGCTATACCAAGGTTTCCAATCACCATTTATATATATAGATATTTAAATGAACACACCAATTAGCATGGTTGTGCAAACGAAGAAAAATAAGTATTAAAACAATCTCCTGGCAAGTCCAGCATTTTGCAAAAATCGCAGCATGGAAGGCTTTAAGTTTGCCTTGGGCCTGTGGGCAACGGAAGGTACCGGTTGTAGGTGGCCACATTCTTCACCAGAGCGGCCACGGACAGCATGCAGACCATGCCGGCGGGCATCAGTTTGCCGGAACGATTCCACCTCATGCCCATCAATCCGGCCAGAAACAGGGATGTGCCCAGCTGGAGCAGGGGTCGCGGCGTGTCCTGGGAATTCAGATGGGCGCCGTAACCAAGTAGGGCTCCAAAGGCCAAACCAGCACCCAGCGATGGAATGGAACCTGAAAAACAATGAGATTGCACAATAGTTTGTTTCTGTTTTTTACACAGGAGATTTTTCAACTCACCGGCCTTGGCGTAGCCCATGACTCCGCCGGCAGCCACAGTGGCAGCGTAAACATAACCGAACCAATCAACCGGCATTTTGTCAAGTTTTTTGTTAAATTTACTTTGTAAACTTTGTTTTGGTAGTTAAGCAGTACTGTCAGTTTAGCTTATTTCAGGCTAGATCTAGCTAGCCTTAGCTTGCATTTTGAGAAGAAAATCCTACGGGCACACTGCCACAAGACCGAGAATTTAGGGAGGAAAGTGGATTTCGTAGGGGAAATTTCAACATTTTTAGACTTTTTAGGCGGAAAGCCAAATTTTTCATAATATGAAACTTCCGTTATTTTACCAAAAAACCCTTTATCCGATTGGAAAAATATAAATACATCTGGCATCACTGCGAGTCAGCTGTTTTTTTGGCACACAGTGTGACCAGTCCCGTTTATTAGAACTTTCTCGTGCAGCCAGCTTCCGGATGGCCTTTGACCAGCAGGCGTGAATTTGGACTCAGAAATTGGCAAAAACAAACTCTGTAAGAGCAGGAGCAATGAATCCGTGGACGGTTAGAAGACGGGACACTGAAGTCTGAACGAGACGCACCGCCAGCAGCAGGACGACGACCAGCAGCAGCAGGAATAGTGCGACGGGTCACCCTGTGTTCGTGCTCCCGCTGTGACGCAGTTACACAACAAAATTCTCTGTGCAGAGAAGTAGGCGCCCAGGGGCAGGGGCACACGTTTTAAGTCATCAACTATCAACCCCACAAGCTGCCAAATAAATCAAAGTGTGTGTGCGTGCGTGTGTGTGTGCCAGCGAGTCGCTACCGCACACTCCGTGGAGCTGTGACGCCGAGCCGGCAGAAGGCCCCGAAGGTTCGCCTCGCCCACCGATCGATGGCTATTTATAGCCGCGAACATGCGATTGCAATTGATTATCTGTCGTCTTCTTTTCAGCTCTCAGGGTCGCGCAGGCCGCAGTTTTCACTTTTATTCACTCTCTCTCTCTTAAGTAGGTTCATTAGCGGACAATCGCAATCATGGTTGTGACGGCCTCCACCTGCCGCACGGAGACCGTGTTCGATTACAACTGGAAGGACGTTGTGGTGGCGTACTGGAACCGCTACCCGAATCCCTACAGCACACACGTCCTCACCGAGGACACCATCTCGCGAGAGGTGCGCGACGGCAAGTTGCGCTCGCGCAGGCTCCTCTCCAAGACGAATCCCGTGCCAAGGTGGGGCGCTCGCTTTTACAACAATGTGCCGGTCAAGATTGTTGAGGACTCGGTGCTGGATCCGGTCAAGAAGACGCTCACCACATACACCCGGAATCTGGGCATGAAGAAGATTATGGTGAGTTTAAGAAGAGATTCATCAGTTCAGAAAAGTAGCTTTATTTATTAACCCTTCCAGAACGTTGAAGAAATCGTCGTTTACAGCGAGCAGCCCGACGGAAGCACTCTGGCGGAGCGGCGAGCCTTCGTCAGTTCGCAGGTTTTGGGTTTCTCGCGAGCGATCCGAGCCTTCGGACTCGAGCGGTTCAAGTCGAATGGCGTCAAGGCTTTCAACGGCTTCAACCACGTGCTGCGACGCATGTTCCCGCACAGCCACTTGGGCGGACAGCACCATCAGCCGGCTGTAGCGGCGCCAGGCGACCTCTCGGTGGCCACGTCCACCACGGCAACGTCCACCGTCAGCAGTCACAGTAGCAGCAGCACGGACAGGCTGAAGGGCGCCACCAAAGTGGGCTACGAGTTCTTCAAGAGCCACGCCTCCAAGATTGCGCAACTGTTTTCCGTGAAGAACTGAGGGGTAAGCCGAGGTGACCCGATCGATCGTATGGGACAGAGATCTAAGCAGAGATCGGAGCAAGCTCCGGACTGAGCTGCTGGAGAAGCGGAGGAGTAAGTGGGAGGCGGACGGAGGAGGCATCGGCTGCTGTATTTCACATGTATTCCAAACTAAAAACCAACTAGATACTTTGCTGCATTTCATTCCGTGTGTGCGCGCCAGCCAGCCGACAGAACCGAACGGAGGCACTTTATTTGCTGAACACATTTCTTCTGCATCCTCTACAAAATTCTATAATTTATCATTAGTAAGTTGCACTCTGTTATTATTACAAAGTCAGTGTTGAGCCCGAAAAATATGGAAATCTAGAAGCAAGACGTGTGTAAAATTTGGTATTTTTATTGTCAACTGTTGTATATTTTTATTTTCAAAAAAAGCGCACACGCGTAGTTAATAAAATGACAAAAAATAAAATTAAATTAAATAAATTGTTGAAAAACAATTATAAACAAAAGATTAAAAGGAATCTTAAATATGATAAGAACTTCGATTCAATTTGGATTATGCGCGGCAACTGTAGTATTAATCGATCGTTTTCTTTTTGGTTAGAATAATACCAAAAATACCCATTAAGTTTAATTGTGGCGTTGCCAGAGTATGAAATGTTGCCGACTAAAAGCACTCTCAACTCTTGTAATGTTGTTTCTTTTCAGGTTATTTGAAGTTTTTTTGCAGAATGCAGGAGTAAAATTTAATTTAATGGAAACTAAACGTGGTTTGAACTTGTTAAATACTGACCTAATAAAGGTCCAAACTTCAAGTTTAAAATCAGCTAGAAAACTTGCTCGCGTTGTTTTCCCGCCGAAAGCTGCGGGCTTCGGGGCCTCGCTCTCGAGAGCGCAAATATGTTATCTGTGGAATGTATGTATGAAAATTCTACCCCAAACGAGGAAATTTGACTGTAAACATGTAAAACTTTATTTTACCATTTTATAACTGATAAACATGGGATTATTAATTAATACATTTTAGAATGGAATAATAAACAATAACAAATAATGATACAGATGATTTTAAAAGCTTGGAAGAAAAGCTTAATTTCCCGCTAGCCGCTTGATTACAATTTATCGCCAGATATGGCGGGCAAATAGCTCAATGAGCAGCCCAGTCTCCAAATATAATATAAAAACATTGGAATCGCGCTCAGTTTCTGGAGCCGCGCAATAATAATAACAACGAACGATAACTTAGAACGGAAAAAGAAGAACTGCAGCAGCAGTTAAGAGAGCACAAAAACAATAACAACAAAGAGCAAATACCGTACAAAATCATCACTCACACAGTCACAGTCACGTTTATGGCGCACCAGGAGAAGAAGCAGCAGCAGCAGCAGAGACGTCGCACCGCCTCCCCCGCCGCCCACAAAGGAAACAACAACAACAACAATAAGCAGGAGAGCTAACACAAAAAGAACTAAAACTATACATATATATATTTTTGCTACCATTCTTCGTAAAAGTTAAAGTTTTTGTTGTTAAGCCGAGAGCTCCATTGATTTATTGAGCACTGCCGCCGCCGTCGCCGCCAGAGAGTTTTCAAGACGTTGCCAGCTGTTTCTGGTCTCTTTTGTTCCTTTTGGGAAAGAAAGTGAGAGCTTTGCCGCCCGGTCAACGTCCTGCTGACGAGAGAGAACGAGAACGAGAGAGAGGGAGAGCGAAGGTGAGCGAAAGGACACCGGTCTCTTCCGCTCTTTGCAAATGTATTATAATATCTGGTAAATCAAAAGAAGTAGCAAACAAAGTTGTTAAAGATAAGCCCGTAAGACTACCGGCCGAACGACCGGCAACCGCAATCAGCAGCTGCTTAATCCCCCGCGAACCAGAAAAAGCAAAAACACAACATGCGCCTGTTCCCAGTCCGCTTTTCGGCCTCCTCGGCCTCGTCCTCGATGGCGAGTTTGGCCAAAATGCTCGACTTTTACTCGGGCTTCAACCCATCGCCGCTCTCCATAAAGCAGTTTATGGATTTTGGTAAGTAAATATTTTGCACCTGTGTGCTGGGGGAGAATCTTTTTATTAATTAATCTTATCAAGAGAGAGTGTATTGAAAAATACAACAATATTCAAGGGGGGTGCAAGGAAAGTGTTAGGTCTTACGTAATAGATAACCCAAGGGCTAAGTTATAGTTTCCTTTAAAATTTCCATTATCAACAGAGATGCTGAAAGCTTAATTTCTAAAAGGAAAACAATAGGATTTAGCTTTAATCGGACATTAAGAAGTAAATGTTTTCGGTGTTTAAAATCTAAAGTTTCCTATATATTCTTTGAAGAAATTTCTAGAAAATGATCCAAGGAACTTATGTATATATATGATTTATGATTTCAAGTTCCTACACTTCTAATTCTAAATTGCAATGTTTTTAAATATTTAAACCTTGATAAACACTAATTACTTACAAACTCCTTCCCCTTTAGAACAATCAATTACTAGACCTAGAACAATATTTCATTCCCATCCACAAAAAATATTACATAACTGTGTAAGCAAATATTCGAATTGCATCTTAAATTTCGTTTATAATTTTCTATAAACCTGATCCGACTCGAAATGTTTAAACTGCGCAAAATTCCCGTTATCTAATACCCAATTTCGTTTCATTGAATTGTCAATTAAGCATTTATATATTATTTCTTCTCTGTCCGGCAAACTGTTGATTGTGCGGCGAGAGAGCGTCAGAGGGAGACCGAGTGGCAGACACACAAAAACTTGCAGTATAAACAATTGAATTGCTCAGTTCAACTCAGCTTAGCTTATGGCTTTTCCTACTGTTGCAAAAACGGAAGTCAGAACAACTCGGCTTTGAATTTATAAACAAGTTTTGGCACTGAAACATGAGGACGGGCAAAAGGAAAGCGTTTATATTTTTTTATTTTTTTTACCGCCCGCCCACACTTCATTGAGCAGCGGCGGCAATGACAGCCGGCACGTGGCCTTCAATGACGTTTCAATGTCACGCCCACCACTTGGAGGATACATATGTATGTATGTATATGTATACAAGCCTATGTATATCCCGAAATCCAGGCCTTCAACCTGCCCCAATAACCAAACACGCAGGCCAGGCAGGCCACCTAAAACCCACTAAAACTGAGTGGCTTTCGTGCACAGAAAACAGTAAATGTGTTGCTTATTTATTTATTATTGATTTTAGTATTAAAACAGTATAAAAAATTGGAAGGAAAATTAATTTTTTGTTAAAAATCACATTTTTCTTATTTTTTGGTAGAAAATAATAACAAAATTTATATAAAACTCATTTAAATCTTATTTAAAATGCATCTTATATTTTCAAAAACTTGTTTATTTGTTCCTTTATATCATATATAATTATAAAATATTTATACCGGTTTAAAAATCATTCAGTTTTCTGTAAAATGCAAACATTTAATTTATTATTTCCCGTGCACACGGCCTGAACTCGATTTAAAAGTTCCTCAGCCTTCCATTTTCATTGCAACAAAAAATGGCAACTGACGTGAGCAGAAATAAAGGGAAGGCCAAGTAGCACAAGGGGGAGGGGGAAAAAAGTGGGGAGGAGAAGAGCTACCTCCTCCGGAGGCTGAGCTATTATCATCTAAAATTAGAACCAAACAACAAGCTTCGCTGAATGCCTTTTAGGGCCACTTGTGTTTTGGTATTTTTAAGCAGACTAAGCAGGCTTTGTTTTTACTTTTTTGTTTTATGAACGACAACAACAATGAAATTAGTTTACAAGCTTTTATTACTCAGTCATCGAACTAACCAAATAAATAACTAATATATACCTTGCCTATACTTGAACTTTGATGTCATAGATAAGGTACGCTTTCGCTTGTGTGTTTTGTCGCCAACTGTACCAGGCCGACACTTAATTGTGTGTTTTTTGCTGGCCTTTTGTGGGGGTCCATAAACATCGAGTAATTATGTTCTATATCTATAGAGTGGGCTGTGTGTTGCCTGCTTGTTATTATTGGTTTGTGGGACATTGTTAATATATATTATCATATAGCAGGTGATGATTCAGGTTAGGCATCGATTAGCGCTCCTCAAAAAGGTTCTAAAATTCACGCCCGAGTCTCGATTTTCTAAAGTATAATGCTCACTATCGAACATATAGTTTATAGTATTCAGAGCCATAAATCCGAAGGCCATGTTTTGATATCAATGGGAAATATCAAATATAGGAGAACGAAGGTATATATAGGGGGCCTGTTTTGTGGATCAGGTTGATCATGTGCCAATTTTTTGCGTGTGTGACAAAGAGAATTAATTACCGAAACTCAACAGAGAGAAGAGCAAAAACGCAATGTCTGACAATTCAAATGTTTCATATTCATTGTATATTATATAGTAATGGAAAAATTTCTGATGGATCAGATCTCACTCACTGTGACCAAAGTCCAGGGATGCTTTTGAGCACCTCATTTTCGGGTGAACTTTGGAACCGCTTTAGGGAGAAAGATACATATACCGCGAAACCGGCCAGACGTCAACAGTTGGCCAAAATAAAAGCAAAACATGGCCAAGAAAAAGAGAGTGAGAGCAAGAGCAGCTCCCTCCCCGGCTAGAGGCATAGACGTAGTCATTCACACGCGCCGTATTTTCGTCGCAGGGCGAATGTGAGTCAAATATACATACGGATTGGGAGATTGAGGAAATGGTGAGAGAAATTCGGTGCCAATCGGGTTTTAGCTGATGCAATAGGAAGGGGGCCTGAAACAGCTGTTCTGCGAGAGGATGGTCATGGTTGTACAGCTGTGACGTCACAGGCTGCTCCTAATGTAATTGCAGTTATCTAGAAAATTGAGTCGTTGCAGAAATTGCATTTCCATGGACGCCTTTCACCCTTTCACCCTGATTGCGTGGTGGTGCCGCCCATGCGTTGTAAATTATTTAATGCGCCATTGACGACTGAATTACCCTATAAAACCCTATTATACAGTCCAAGCTGATAGTGGGGCTTGTGTGTATGTATGGGAAAAGCGTGGCACATTTTCGATTCTACACTCTGGAATTGAATTGCAGTGATAAATTTTCAATTTAACGACACGCAAGCTTGATTCACTCGTTTAGGGATAAGTATTTAGAAGTACTAACTAGAGATTATTATTTTTTAAAGGTTCAGAGTTAAAGTTAATTAATCATTTTAGATGTTATGAGAGGCCTAAAACCTTATCAGTATTATTTGTAAATATTTTGCTGGACAAAAGTATTTCAAAATATATTCTGGGGTTGGTTGAACTCGTAGCCTGACTGGGGGTCTAGATTATAATGGTTTAGTCCGCATAAATCAAAGGAATTGCTATTTACACTATATACAGAGATGATTTAAGTATACATTTGACGAAGCTCCTCATCCTAGTATATTTGGGGAAGATCAACATCAATATTTTGTGAGGTTTTTAATGCCAGTGTTTCTCAGAACTCATACTTGGGAATTTCTGGAACACATCACAAAAAGAAGCTATTGCACTTCATGCGCTGATAGGAATTAAATAGAAGGCCTTATAAAACAATATGAGTAACTCGAATATTATTTTAATTTCACAAAAAACTTGCACTAGATCTTTCAAAATTTTCAATATTAATATTATACAGAACTAAAACTTTCCTTTGAAGAGTTAGCTCTAAATATTTCATATTATTTTTCCGGAATGAGAAATATTAAAGATCTACTAATCCTTTTCAGGCTTATAAATATTTCGTAGCTCATAGCTTATAGTTCTAAATATTTAATATTATATTTTCGGAATGAGAAATATAAAAGATCTACTAATCCTTTTAAGGATTACAACTCGATTTCCCCTGGTAACCATATGGCATAACTTTTACCCTAACTTCCCTTTTTTTATTGATGGCAATTATCTAAATGCATATAAAGTACTTATGATTAAAGCACTTAACGCCTCTTGCGATTTATCGCCAATGAAAGCGAGGGTGGTGGCGAGACTTATCAGACACCGAGTGGCAATGCATCAAAGTCTACGTTTTGCGGAGTGCCAGACATCATCATATAGTTGCTGACAAACCGATCGGGTCTGGAGGTTTCTTTATTTTTGTTATTATCAAGACGAGCAAATAGAGCTAGAAAAGCTAGAGAGAGAGGGAGACAGAGAGAAAGGGGGGTCTGAATTGGCAAACAAGTAAACAAAAATATAGCATTAAAAGCTTTGTTTTGAGGTCAGCCACTAGGGACTTTTTGTAGCGCGTGTAGAGAGGGGCGGCGGCGTTGCTCTCACAAGGCTGTGTATCTCTCACTATATCTCATCATATCTCTCTCTTGGGGTCTGGGGTCTTCGATCGGTTTCTGGCAGGTTCTTCTACATACAAAATGCGATGAGGTGGATTCTTTGGCTTTGTGCTCGGGTTATCGCCTCTCTTTCCGTGTTCTTTGTTGTTTTTTGGCTTGCCTTTATAACTCGTTTTATTGATTCTGTTTTGTTTTGGCAATTCGTTACAATTGACTCATAAACGAGCGGCTATATAAAGGCGGTGTTCCAGTCTAATTTATACGGAATAGCCACGTCCAACACAAATATCTTGTTTGTTTTTTGCGTTGTGTCTGGAATTCCAATTAAGTGTGGCGAATTTTTTGTGGACATCCCCTCACACTAATTACTTACGCCCCGCTTTCTTATGATTATTATCGCCAATAATTTTTAGCTAAGAAATTGATGGAAAAAGAAGGCGTGTCGCCCCGGTCAAGGCCCCGCCATCGATAAGACATCGAATCCGGCGGCGACGTTATCACTCGTTTCTTGCTTTTCTCTTTGTTACGAAACTGTTGACAATCGGCAAACAAACAACACACAAAAACTCAAAACACACGCACACACACTGAGAGAAACGGTGGCAAATACACAGAAAAAACTAACAAATACAAAGGCAAAGCCAAAGGCATATGCAAAAGCTTGACGGGGCCAAAGTTTGCTGCGGTTGATTTATTTCACTTTTCGCCACAGAGAGCTTTGAACTTAGCTTGTTCATAAAGTACACACTCGGCACTATATAGTATCTATATATACGTACGTCTGTACTTTTGTAGATATGTAATTGGCTCAAGTACTTTTGGACTCTCTTGATAATTAATCCAATTGAATTTATGTGGGTTTCAGAATTGTTTTCTTTTGTACGCCACAAGGTTGTTTATTTTGTTTAATTTTTTGTTTTTTTTTTTTTAAGAGGGTTCACATGAGGTTTTCACTCGTGAGCTCATGATCACCGAGTGCTTAGCTTAAGCTGCATTGATAAGCCAGCACCGGAAAATAATTTAAATAATATAGAACAGATGACGAACAAGGGAAATGTTTTATAAAGTGGGAAATTCAATATGTTCGAGCTGCATTCAAGCTAAAGAAAAGAATTAAAACTGATAATATACTCAGGTTTTGTTGAGTTTTTATACAATATCTTGAATAATCTTAATTAAACAATAAAAGTAATATAAAGAAATATTATTACAGACCATATTCTTAGTCAAAAATAAAAAACCTACACGTACCAGAACTATGTCAACTGAAAAGGCTTTCCTTTTTCAATTTATAAATCTTTTTTAAGCTCACATCAGAGTTAAAATCCTTCTTCATATTTCCCAAAGCTAGCTTACTTTCTTGTTTTAAAAATAACTTCAATATCTTAAATCCGATTCCTAATCTCTCTTCTCATTTTCTCTCCATCAGGTCAAAATGCCTGTGAAAAGAAATCCTTTATATTTCTGCGCAAGGAACTACCTGTGCGACTTGCGAATATTATGAAGGAGATCGCCCTGCTGCCGGATAATCTGCTGCACACCAGATCCGTTAGCGAAGTGAGCTCCTGGTACGTGAAGAGCTTCGAGGATGTGCTGGAGTACGAGAAAGCTGAACCCACGCACGACAATCTACAAAAGTGAGTCCAGGAACCTCTAAAACACTAATTTTTACTAATATAATTTTACCTTCCAGGTTTGTGGCCGATTTGGATCTCATTAGGAATCGGCACAACGACGTAGTGCAGACGATGGCCCAGGGAGTCATCGAGATGAAGGAGAACGAGGGCGGCCAGGTGGACGCGCCCACCGAGAGCTCCATCCAGTACTTTCTCGACCGCCTGTACATGTCACGAATTAGCATCCGGATGCTGATCAACCAGCACAGTGAGTGCAAGGGCTTTTATTACTTATTTATTATTGTTATTAACATACAACTATAACGTTTTATAGCCCTGCTTTTTGGCGGAAATCCCCATTCGGGTGGCCGCCACATCGGTTGTCTGGACCCCGCCTGTGATCTCTCGGATGTGGTGCGCGATGCGTACGAGAATGCCCGCTTCCTGTGCGACCAGTACTACCTGACCAGTCCGGCGCTGGAGATACAGCAGCACACCTGCGATCCCTCGGACAGCCTGCCCATCAGGACGGTCTATGTTCCCTCGCACCT